>JAMKCH010005831.1:0-40062 GCA_023653785.1 Ophioderma brevispina
CTCAAACGTTCTCGGTAGGGGGTCTAACCGAACTAGTGAAATTTGAGAGAAATTTGGACCGAAAAAATCTCCTCCTGTAACTTAAGTACTGACATGTGTTTAGTGCGGTACAGGATAGGCCACATGCTATGCGTCATGGATTGATTCTAAAAACAACCCTTCTGGGCCTTTATCTGTGCCTATTTAGCGGTTATTATTATGTCATTAATAGCTGCCTTTGGGTTTATAGGGTTAGTGTTAATAAAAAAATAAGAGACTTTTTGCGTGAAAATAAGTAAAACCGATTAAAAATACAGGATGACCAATGCAATTTGTTGCCTAGGCAGGGGAGGCCCGTGATATTTTTTAGGGATTACTTTGATTTTGTATGGCCTTTTATCATGATGAACATCATTTTGGTGAGTATGACTCTTGTATAAAGTGCAAATTCAAATAAACTCTAAAATTAAATGATTTATGTATTTGAACCTTACTGTGATAAGCCCTGCTCTGATCTAAAGGCCAGCGCGGCAGGCTTGGTGGCATGGCGTGGATGAAAAGTCGATGTCCTCTACTGCTTGGTGAATCAATGAACTCTGCTCTGTAGCGGCTGCTGAACCAGGAGACCAAAACTTGTGATTGCTTAATTCAAAGATGGCGGGCCTCCAGGTTATATCGAAAAAATTTCTACAAGCTGAGCGAAGATAGTGGCCTGGTGGTCCTAGCAAAAAAGGGAGGCGCCTTGCTTGCAATACGAGAAAGTTAGCACAGGGATTTCAAAGGGGCGCTAGTAGTCAAGTAAGACGGGCGCATGACGGGTATAAAAACAAAACAGTAAAAAAAAAAAAAAATTCCCACTTCTGGCCACTATTCAATGAGTTTGATTGGCTGGCTAAACCGGCCTGCGGATGTGCACCCCGTGTGACCCTATGAATTCGGCCAGCCTCACCGAATTTAAGTGACTGACAATTATTGGACTACAACTTCAGTTTGCCCAAAATTCAAGCTCATAAAAGACAGGTGGGGTGGGAAGTCATGCCCTTTATGAGCTTGGAAATTTGGGCCAAACTTGAATTGTAAAAGTTGTAGTCCAACTATGGGATTGAAGTTTAGACAATCTCCTCTAATTTCCACCGTAACATCCCCTTCAATTAAAAAAAAGGCCCCTAGCTAGGGACAACCAGACACCCTGCCGTTAGTGGCGACATTCAGCTCTATTTCAACTTGAGTAGTTTTGTGAGGTGTGCTAGGTTCAATCTATAAAATTACACTCAACACCCATAATGGGTGCAATCTGTGACTCTGTGTGGGCGGTAGTTGTGGTGCTTCTGTTCACTGATTCGTGCCACCATTGTGTTGACAACTCCTTGTCATTGTATTACCTGTTCACTCATCCACGCCACAAAAAAACATGCCCAGCTTTCGTGAGCCCAATAGTTCAGCGCAGTTGCCAGCTAGTGGTCACAAGTTTTGGACTTGGAGCTCATCCTGTGGCAGTGCTTAAAAAGAAGTCCGTTTAAGGACACCAATTTTTGACTATAACATTGTTTAGTGCTAGTCCTAGGTTAAGTAAGCAGCAAACCTCTTCTACTACTAACAATGTAATACCAACACGTCTATTTTGACTTTTGTTGATAAATTTCTATTTTTTAGGATAGTTCTAACCCTAGATTAACGAAAAAAGACACGATCAACAGGTAACTTCCTCGTCGACACCGAACTCAAAGTTAACTATTTTTACGTAATAGACATAGGCATACCACTACTGGCTTTATCTTCAATAATAAACACAAGTCGTCACTCTAGACTTAGATACTCTAATATGCCTACAATCGTGATGTACTGTATTATAAACCTAACTATAGGAGGTGGGGATTTTAGAGGACTAGAGACTAGAGTGCCGCATCATGTGTAGCTATGTCTATATCTAGTCCTCTATCTGCCTACAATTGTGTTTACGTGTTGAAGTATAGGAGTGTGGGGATATTACAGGACTAGAGTACCCACTATTACTATTTCTCTATTATCAAACAGTTAATTCAAAACATCGCCCGAGGGCCAGGAAAAAGGGGAGTCTTTGGGGGATCTTAGATAGCAAAAGAGGGGCTTGTTATAGTTTTGGGGGGAAGAAGGTTGGAAGACAGGTAAACAAGAAAGAAGGAAGATATAACTTGGTCCAAGATGGTCGCAAAAACTAATAGCCCTACAATGTGATTTTACGTGTTTGAAGGTAAGGAGGAGGGGATATTACGGGACTAGAGTGCCGACTTTTACTATTCTTCTTAGATTATCAAAATCCAAGGTAATAATCTTAAATACACCGCCCGCATGGGCCAGAAAAGGGAGATTTCTTTTGTGGGACTTAAAGATCAGCAAAAGAGGGGCTTGGTAGTTTTGGGGAAGAAGGTGGTAAACAAGAAAGAAGGAGATCAGAGTCCCAGAATTAATTTTCACACGTCAAAAACCTAATATGCCGACAATTGTGAGTTTACGTGTTGAAGTACAGGGGTAGGCCATTTGTCCCATAGCGGACAACACACATTTTAAATTCTTGACTAGGCCTATGTTCCTATTTTGACGGAATAAAGCCCTAGTGGGGTATTGCACTTAATACGTAAAATAATCAAACCTCTCCGTATGCTCCTGCAAAATGATATTTCTTGATGTTCTTGACTCTATGGTCTGTAATTTGACGGAATAAAGCCCATTAGTGGGGTATTGCGCCGATTTCCATATACAAATAACTCAAAACTCGCCAGAGGCTCCCTTGCGAAATGATGAAATGTCTTGATTTCTTGATCTATGGTCATGTTTTTTGAGGACTAAAGCCCATATTAGTGCGGTATGAGTCTCCAACATTGAGAAGGTACTTAGGAGGATACTTTACTAGTGTAGCCAAATTGGATGCGAAAATAATACGCTTACTGGGAATACTCAAAAACTAAGGTTATGTTATTTGGCTCTCACCACAAATAAAAGATTGCTTCAACTCAAAATTTTGCCTAACAAAGTCAGCTGGAACATGTGGAACAGGTCCACGTCTCAAAATCGTGGGACTATACTTGGATCCTCACCTCAAATGGAAAGTCACATTGACCAAAAACTGCTTCCAAAATTTCGCAATAAAAGGACTAGGATGTTAAACGTATAGCGAATACACTTGACCCAGGATACCACTGGTATGCTCTCAACCTTCAATGTGTACATTAACACTTGATACTGCTGCACCCAATTTGGTCTACTGCTGATGATAAGCATGTTACTAAAATTCCATAATCTCCAATAATCATGTTGCAAGAGAACATTGAGATTGTAAAGTGGGATAAACATGTTGGTGCAAACTATGATGAGCTGAAATGGATAACTGTAAAACAACGTGCTGACTATTCATTAACCCTTATTTCCAGATGTTATACATTGGTCTTGCCCCGGATTACCTGGAGAATAACATCATCAATTAGATGCAAAACCCAACAGTTACGGTATACAAGAGACCTGAGTTCAAATTACACGATATTGGGACGCAGCAGATAACTGACTGGGGGGTAGGCGGTACTTTCAGGAAACAAGGCGGGCAGGGCTTGTGAATATTTCCTCACACATTAAAGCAGTCCATCAGATACAGGTTTTAAAAAGAACCATGAAGGCTCATTCTTGACTCAGGTACCTGAATTTTTATTCTCTTTTGTAATATAAGTTTTGTGTTGTTTTAGCCTTATTGTTTGGATGTGAGTGTAAGTGTGGTGCACTGTGTGTGTGGGTTGTGTGTATGTGTGAGCTGGGTGTGATGTGAGTGTGTGGGTGTGGTGTGTGGTGTGGTGTGTGTGTGATGTATGTGTGTGGGGGGAGGGAGGGGTTTGGAGGATGGTGGGTGGTTGGGTGGTGTTGAGTGGGTGTTGTGTATGGGTGGGTGTGGGTGTAGGGAGAAGGGTGGCGCTTGGGTTGTGTGTGTGTATGTGGGTGTGTGTGTGGTGTGAGTGTGGTGTGTGTTGTCAAGTTTGAATGTTTTGGGCATGGGATATAATAACCTAACGCGAGTAGTAAACCGGGCCTCTTTTCGAGGGGAGCTGCCCGGAAGGAGGCAATAGAACCCCAACCAACCCCAACCAAAAAAACAACACAAACGACAACAAACACACACAAAAAACCCACCAATCATCCCGAGCCCCCACTACACGACCTCCCCCCCCCCGCCCCCAGCCCTCACGGCCCCCTCAGAACCCACCCTCCGGGGCCGCCAACCCCCACGAACTGGCCAGGACCCACACACAACCAGCGCCATCCGCTCCAGTTGCCACCAGACCCACTACATCGTTCTCACACAAGGAGCATCCCTTCACCCCCACCTCCGGTCCCCGCACCCCCCCGCCAGAGATGGAAACTGCCACCTCCCCCTCCCCTCCCGTCCAGCCCCCGCCATCCCCCCCCCGCCCCCACCCCACTCACCCCCTCCTCCCCCTCCCAGCAAGGCAAGCGGTCTAACTCCATACCCCTCATCCCCAAGACCCCCCCTAGAAAGACCAAGCACCCCGACCCAAGATAACCCCCACCCCCACCCCCCCCTTCCCACCCAACCCTCCTCTCCCTCAGATCCCCCCACCCCAGCATCACCCCTACAGCACCCCCCCCCCCCTCGCCCACCCACTACCCCTTCCCCCTTTTGGATCTCCCCCCAAGAAACCCCCCCACCAAGAATTCCGTCAACTCCCTCTATCACCCACCCTCCCCCCCGCGTCACCCTCCTCCCAAGTGTCCTCTTCTCTCCCCACCCCGTTCCTCCCTCCGCCACGTCCTTCCCCTCCACCTCCTCCTTCCCCAGGCGAAGTCACCCCAAATCCACTAGAACCCCCCCTCACGCCCCGACCAGACCCTATCCTCGCCCTCCCCTCCCTCTCGGTGCCTCCCCCCCCCTCTGTCGGGCCGACGAACCCCCGCAATCCTCCCCCCCTCCGCCCGGCCGCACCCCCTCCGCCCTGACCCCCGCGAGGAAGGCCCTAAGGGAAAGTCTCCCCTACAGGCAGTCCACCCCCTCCCCCTCCCAAAATCCCCACCTAGACATCACCCGGATTCAGTACATCCTTTCCCAGGACCCCAAGGCCTTTCCACCGCACCCGCAAGACACCCGCGAGATTCCTGCCCCAGCCCCCCCCCCCAGCACACCCCCCCCCCCCCCAGACGACCCACCCCCCTAGCGTTCACACGCCAGCCTACATAACCCCCACTCCACCCCTTGCCCCAAGCGAGCCTTCCCTCCACTCGGACGGACCCCGGCACGACTCCCCGAACTCACCCCCCTCTCCCTTTCCTTAGCCCCACCACCACCCTTCTCCCCCCCACCCCCGCAGTCCCCCGCCCCCGCGCCCCCGCAAGAGATCCCCACGTACCCAAGCCACCCCCTCCCCCTCCCCCCCTGTCCCCTCGCCACCGGGCCCGGACGACGCCCTCTCACCCATCACCGCACGACCCACCCGGCCACCCCCCTACCCGACCAAGGAGGCCCCCCCTTTTTCCCCCCCCCCGACTCACCCCCTCTGCAACAGGACTCGGTCTCCCCCCCGCCTCGAGACACTCCCGAACCCCCAGACAACACCGCAGCCCTCCGCACCTCCCTGGACCCGCCCCTGCCCCCCCGTCCCCCCCACAAACCTCATCTTCCCCACCACCACCCCCCGCCCCAGATGACTTCTCGGCCCCCCCTAGGGCTCATCTCCCTGCCACCCAACCCCCACTGTGCTACCCCCCTCCAGCTCCCCATGTGAGTTCGAGGCGTTAATCGCAGCGAGAAACCCTCCCAGACCCCCCCCGACCAGACCACCCCATACCCCGCACCACCTCGCCACCCCCACGACCACCCCCACACCCCCCAGCACCCACAAGAGCGCCCGGGGGCACAGGCTACCCACCACCATCCCCAGTCTACTCGACGCCCCCACTACAACTCCCTCTCACCCCCCGTCCTTTCTCAACCCCTCCCCCCCCCCCCCAGCGGGGGCCGACCTCGAGCGATGGAGTACCTCCCCCCCTCCCCCCCCGCGCGCCTGTTCTGGCCACCCAAGGTTACGCACTCCCTCCCACGAAATCCCTAACCCACCCCCCCCCTCCCCACAGCACCACTACAAAACCCAACCACCACCCGCTCCCTCTGCCACCCTTCCCCGCCCCGGACGGAGCCACCTCCCTCCCACCCCTCCACCTAATTACCCGTCCAGCCCCCACTGTACTTCCCCCCCCGGACAGCGACGCCCACATCGCCCCCCTCATTCCTCCCCCCTCTCCGGCCGCCGGCCCCCCCCCCGACGAGCTGACCCGTCTTTCTCGAAAAGAGCAGCTTTCCTCCCTCCCCCCCCACTCTGTTCTCCGTCCCCCCGCACCGCCCTCCCCCCCCTGGACCGACTTCGGACTTTTCCCGACTACCTTCAAAGAGCCACCGCCCTCCACGCCCAGCCCCACCCTCCCCCCCCGGGCCCAGCCCCACCACAACAGCCCACCCCCCCTTTGTTCTCCCCCCCGGACCCACCCACCCCCTTCCCCCCACCCCCGCCCCCCTTTTTCCGGTATTCACACCCCTCTCACGCCCCCCCCGCCGCAACATCCCACAAAACCAAACCCGACCCCCACGAGGAGTCTTGGAGAGAACTCCCCCCGCCCCGGTGACTCCCAGCCGCTCAGGCCCCCCAGCGTACCGAAACCCCTCCCCTTCCCCCCCTCCTTCACGTCCCCGCTCCCCCGGCCCAGCCCCTAACTTAGCCCTCACTCTTTGCCCCCCCCCACCTTTGGTCGCCCCCCCCGCCAAAGGCCCGCCCGACACCCGCCCCCCCCGTGAACGCGACGCCAGGCACTCACCCGCCCTGACCTCCTTCTCTCAGACCTAGCCAACTCTTTGTCCACCCGAACCCCTCCCGCCCCCCCGACAACCCCTAACCCGCGCGGCAGGGCACCCGACGGAGACCCCACACCCGACCCCAGAAGAAAGTAAACAAACAGCCCCCACGGCTACATGCGTGCCTCCCACTTTCAGAAGTATGTATTCTCCCTCTACCCGCCCGTTGCGACTGGCCCCCCCTCCCCCCCCCTCTCCCCTCCTCAGCTTCTTCCCCCTCCCGTCCTCCCCCTCTGCCCGGCCCGCCCTCCCGTCGTCCTTCGCGCCCCCTCCTCATCACCTTCCCCCCCGCTACCCTGTAGATCTCAACCCAAAGCCTCAGACGGAGGGACTTCCCCCCCCACCCCCTCCCCCCCCATGGCACCTCCTTTGGTGGCCTCCTCCGCCGGTTCCTGGGACCCACCTCAAGAACGTCCTAGCTCCCTTCCACACCTCTGCTGACGCGTATTTGTTGCGGCACGCAGCTCCTGGAGCCATCCTGTCTTAATTATGGGAGGTATTGTCCCCATCTCGGTTGGTGAGTTCCTTCTTTATTGTTCGCTCCGAAGGACCGCCTCTCTATTGCGAAGGTTTCTGTCACTCATTCGATGCTTTGTCCTGTGGATGTCACAGCTGAGTTATGTTTTCTGCCCGCCGGTTTTGATGTCCATACTATCGGCTCCTCTCGGCGCTTCGCGTCTTTGGAGTAATTACGTTGCGGTTGGAGTGCCCCTTTTCGTGGGGGGGGTTGGCCCGCAAGGTTGGAGTTTGTTACGTTGGAGAGTTTCGAAGTTGGAGTGGAGTATGTGTATCTGGGCGTTGGATTGGAGTATGTATTTTTTGCATGTTGCTAGTGTACTTCAGGGCGGCGTTACCGTGTATTTTTTATGTCTAGGTTACTAGTTAATCTAATTATTCAATTTTTTAGCTTTTTATATGTGATTTTTATTTGTACTGCCAATCTCGTATTTGTAAGTTACTATTGTAATTGTCTTGATGTTCTTTGGACAGAGGGCCCTTGTTGTAAAGCAGTGCTGGCTTCATGATCTCGGCTAGCCCTCTTTAACATATGTTCTGAAATAAATAAATTGCGCTTTTTATTCCGTTTATTAAATAATCAAAACTCGACCGCGATACTCCCTTGCGGAAATGATGAATTTCTTGATTTCTTGACTTGTGGTCTGTTATTTTGATGGAATAAAGACCATAGTGGGTTTGGTATTGCGCTTTTATTCATAAAATAATTTAAAACTCGCCGAGCTCCTGGCCAAATGAGGATGCTTTGACAGTATCTATGCCCTTTGAATAACTTGTTTCAATAAGCTAGGGGTCTTTTTGATTGGTGGATATAGAGGAGTGGCCAAATTTTTCGTATTCTGACAATATTGAAGCGTTTGGCACCTCATGACATACTAAGACTCAAAGGCTGGACGCGGAGATTTCCCGATGAGGGCGCACTTCATTTTCAAAAAAATCGGTGATTTTGCATATACATAATGCCATATTGTCCATATACTAATCACTGTGGAAATAACTAAGCTCAAAGCGAAGTCCGTCATATTAGAAAATCACAACTTGAGTTATAAAACTTCCGGATCCGGGAAATTTTGTTATACTACGCGTTTATCCTTATGCACTGTTATACGAATACAACACCCAATAAATAAAATAATATTTCATCTCTAACTTTGGAATTAACATTATTGGGTGACTATAGTCTAGATGACTATTTTTAATTACGGAACAAAAAAAAGATATATTTCGACACTATATGCGGTCTGCCTTTAAAGGTCCATGGCACCGATCACTAATAGCCTGTCCCCAGAAGCCCGGATTTACCGGAAGTGGTTCAAAATGTGGGTATCCAGAAGAAAGCTATATTTCTCATTTACCCTTGTGAAATCTTAGAGGCAAAGGATGGTTTGTTTGCAACGTGTTTAAGCAAAAAATGTTGCCCCCAATTGGTCGACCAAATTAGTTAACTAGTAATTATGGGCTTAAAAATCACGTTTTAGCTCTCGGCATCAAAACAGGATTGAAATATGGTCGCGAAAATTTACAGGATGGGGTTTGGAGTGAAGGCATCTATAAATGATGAAAGAACTGTATACTATCCCTTAAATCGGGCCACCCCCCCACCCCCCTTAACATAACATGCAGTTTTTTTGTCGTTGCCAAATACTAGTGGCCAGGCCCCGTGTTAGCAGAAAGACATTGATAATTCTTCAGAAAGAATTTTGTATGGTGCCACCACCCAATAATTAATTAGGCAGCCTCAATGGAAAAAACTGCAAGTTTAGAAGGAGATGTGATCATATGTGGTGGTTGGTCAATCCCCTTTACTGAGTCATGATAAAGTGTACCTTTTACGGAGGTTAGACTGCCACTAGGTCTTGGCCAGAACCCGCACAGACAGAGGGGAGGTACAGTAGATTCCTTACAGTGGACTGTAATGAGACTACGAGTAGTGACGAACTTTCCTAATAACTACGGATTGTAATGTCTGAAAAAAGCAATTCTCCTTGGATTCTTACTAGAAAATTGAACTACAAAATTCACATGAAGTAATTGGCTTACGCGCAGGAGATTCGTAAGTATGCTTCAGGTAATAGTTGTTAAAATGGGTTCGGAATTGTGAGAAACAACACCGCAAGAGAAATAGGGAGCGGGTGCCCTTATGTACCTAGGGCAGTTACTATAGGCTGCACTCCCAATCCAGAATTATAATTACGTCCGAACACATTCGCCAGGAAAGACCAAAATGAAAAAAAAAAATGTCTACGGTGAGGCAGAACCTAGATTTCACCTCAATTTCCAGATAAATTTTAAGGTGTTTGTTATAGGATGAACCTCTCAAGGCCGACTTGAGATCCCATACCCCCTTAAAAAATCACATATATACGCCATTGAACTCCTTATTTAGTCATTTAAGTAACGAAATTTCATTAGTCCACCTAATGAAGTGTTTCCACAGTGTAGACTAAAGCGTTTATTTTTGCAGTCGCCCGTACTCTAAAATGTAAATAGGGCACCCGTAACTTTCCGATTTCAACACATTTTCGCCACAAATATAATAATAATAATTTATTTTGACTTACTTGCCAAATACAGAAACATAAATATGATAAATAGATAATACTACAAATTGACCCAACCAAAAGCAAGTAATTCTGGATAAGAGAATGGGTTGTATAAAAACCGATCACAAAGGTGCTCTCATCATCCAAAGAGAAACAAAGATACATGCACAACAAGCAAAGATGATTAATAGGAAACCAAAAAGAATAGGCAAGCCCAAATATATAAATAAGACACCCACACCCGCGCACACCAATTTACACAAAGACATTTATTTATTGATTATTCATTCTTCTTTAACCTGGGGGGACCATTTCAATGCTCAGCATTGTTCTCCATTGGAGCCAAGGTACGGTACAAGACCAGTACATTAAAATAACATAATTACAGATAATCAAATATCTGACGATTTATAGGTCTGTATCTTAGCCAGTACCAATGAACGTTTTTCAGAAGTCCGCGCGCGAGGAGACCCACTGCTTCTCCTGTAGTGATTTAACCATCCCAAAAACAACCCGGGCATGATTGAATACATTACAAGGGCGAGTTGCCAGCAAACGGTCGAGTTGGCACGCGATCGATCGGTCGAGTTGGATTTCACGCGCGGTCGAGTTGGGCATTGGTCCGGTCCGAGTTGGTTATCGGTCGAGATGGTTTGACGGTCGACTTGGTTGTCCGTCGAGTTGGGAGACGGTCGATTGGTATCGGTTTGTCGAGTTGGCAATTCGTCGAAGTGACTGACATTCCTCTATGGGGCTTACACAAAATCCACGTTTTTAGCCTCTCTCATCAAAACAGATTGAAAATATCGGCGCGAAACTTACAGATGGGGTTTTGGAGTGAAGGGCCATCTATCAAGATGAAAAACTCAGATCCTTAAATCGGGCCAACCCCCCCCCCTTTAACATAACATGCAGTTTGATTCTGTCGTGGCCAAATTTACTAGGCTCTGGCCAGGCCCCTGTGTTAGCAGAAAACTAAATTTTCCAGAAAGAATGTTGTATGGTGCCACTACCACCCAATAATTATTCGGCCGCCTCATTTTGAAAAAACTGCAAGTATTAGACGATGAAGGATGTGATCATGTGGTGGTAAATCCCCTTTACTGTGTCATGATAAGTGTACCTTTTTACGTGTATATTAGACTGCACTAGGTTAGGCCAGAACCCGCATCACAGAGTGGGAGGCCAGTATATTCCTACAGTGACTGTAATGAGACTACGAGTAGTGACGAACTTTTCCTAATACACTACGGATTTTAATGTCTGAACAAAGCAATTTAATCCTTGGATTTTTACTAGAAAAATGAATACAAAATTCACACTGAAGTAATTGGCTTTACGCAGGAGATTCGTAAGTATGCTGTCAGGTATATAGTGTAAAATGGTTTCGGAAAATGTGAGAAACAACACCGCAAGAGAAATAGGGAGCGGCTGCCATTATTGTACCTAGGGCATTTACTATAGGCTAGCACTCCCAATTCATATACTTACGGCCGAACCATCGCCAGGAAAGACCAAAATGAAAAAAAATGCTACGGTGAGGCTTGCAGAACCTAGATTTCCCTCAATTTCCAGATACTTTTTGAGGTGTTATATGGCTTGAACCTCTCCAGGCCGACTTGAGATCCATAAAGCCTTTCCCGGTGAATATCACAGATTTTCAGCGTGATATTGTGCACCATGATCAATACAGTTTGACCTCAAACACAGACATTATTGATCCGCTGTTTATTCTGTACTGGTGTAAACCACAATCAGATGTTTAATGCAGATTTTGAGACGCCGTTGCTGTATGTCTATTTGCGGGAGACGGTATGACATATTTCCTCAAATACTACATTTTTTCTACATTAAAGCAGTTATATGGAATTGTATACACTTATCCCTGATTTATAAGTTAAAAACATGCATTTCCACATTTTTTCAATTCTCGCGCATTATCGCTGCTAATCCCTTTAAAAAGCTTATACAGGGGCGGACCCACGCCCTGAAAAATGCCAAAATTACCGGGGGGCTGGAAGGTAGTTATGGTAAAAAAAGTGGCTGATTTTACAAGATTTTGGCCAAATTACCAGGGGGCGCGCGCCCCAAAAACACCCCCTGGATCCGCCAGGGCTATAGTAGCAGATACTAGCTTATTCATAATTTATCTAAATAGTTTTTCAACTTTCCTCTGATTATTTTATATTTAGATAGATGAAAGAAGATGTGATGAAATGTATGAAGCACTTCAGAAAATCAACACCGATTATTTTAGGAATAAGGTAAGGTAATCAATCTATTGTTACTACAATATTACTATAATGGCAGTGGCATAACCAGGGTGGGGGAAGTTGGGGCACTGGGGGAAGCTGTCCCCCTGTGAGGAATCTTCCCCCTCCCCTGAGGAATTAGTGCTTGTCTGCACATGTGTCAATATAACAATGAAAGCAACATATGCCTATATTACACTAACACACTTTAATATGTGCTTGTTTCCCCCTCCCTTTGCCCTCTGCTCAAAACTGGTTATGCCACTGTACAACAGCTATACTGCTACCCCACTGTGCCACCACTGCTCTACAGAGAGACGCAAAGGAAGCCAGTATGGCTTACTTATTCCACTAACTTCATCCTGTGCAAATTTCACAAAATATGATTTTCTTAAAAAATGTATGGGGGGGGGGGGGTAGGACAGGATCTGCTCAATTTGGGCATTGGGGATTTCCAAACCGTAATTTGTGGGGGACTGCTACGTTGCCATTTAGATGGCAGTATCTGTCTCAGTGACAGTACAAAATCAACTCGTAACTGATTATTGGTATGAATATATTCGGAACATATATAATGAAAATATCACTAAATAAAACGTACCAGAGGTTTTCCATGGCAATTGGAGATCCTGCGAAAAAATCCAGATTTATCCGACAAATGTACACAACTGAAAGGCAAGCATGGAAGCTACCATGTTTACCCTTTGGATTTTACAAACGCACATGCAATACCGAAACAGAAGCCAGCGAAAATAATCCCATACGCGCAAATCGCGCATACTACCACCACCCACGTGCGTTTGCCAAAACAGCCTCATCCTTGTGAACTTGTTGAGCACACAAAGGATTGGAGCGAAGTAGCGTTTTAGGAATTTTTATGCAAAAAACACTACACTTTTTAAACCCCCGGTGATTGTGAGCAAAAATGTTAAGAGGGGGGTTTTAGATATCATTTTTGATTAACAAAGGTTTTAGTTGGCCTAAACACTAACAATCCATGAAACTGGACATTGGAAAGGGGGGTCGCGTCTATTATATAGTTTTATCGCAGTAGCACTGTAAACCACTGAGTTCATACCAATGGATTGGCTACACAAACAGTTAAGTGTCATTAGATGAATGGAGCAACAGGCGGCATTTGGTCTACCGAAACATAGCATTCCAGAGACACTGTTTAACAGGAAGTGATCCCGGGTGCACGTTTCGAGACATGCCATTCCCCATACGCGCAAATACCATGAGCTCACTGAATGGCTGCTTCTGTTGTCTGTTATGTCGCTATCCACATTTCAATGGGAACAATTTGTATAAGTGAGCGGCTCTTAACCACCTGCTTGGGCTCTATTTTGGATGACCCATATGGCCATCAGTGCTTCCAATTATGAGCCCAGGTTTCCAATCCATTGTATAGAGATCAGTGTTCAAAACCCACTAAGCGCAGTCGCCAATCTACGTACTTTTCAATGTACAGAGTAGCGCTTCTTTGTATGATGAAGAGTGTCCTAATTTTATTTTAAAAACTATATTTCTCAAGAATCCCAGGCTCTCTTTATAAAAATTAGGCACAAATGTATGCCAATTTTGATAAATTATATATTTTAAGGAAAGCTGATTTGATGAAGTGAAGATAAAAGTTCTGCATGGTAACAAGGTGACTGATGCCTTCTAAAATTTATGATATGTCGGGGGTACAAGCGGCCCTATAATCCTATATTTCCTATATTTTTACCCTCTCCTTATAAATCCCTATAAACTTCAAAATCCCTATATTTCCCTATATTTTTCTCCACAGAAATTAAAAGATTGGATGTTTTTTGCCTAGTTTTTTCACAGAAACGATCCAGGGTGATGTTTTCTGGCTTTATTTGGCCTTTTGATCATCTCCTCCATTTCATGGTTGTTGTCAATTTTGATGTTTAAATGATTTGGAAATAAAGAGTGATTGATCAATGTATTGCCTTTCAGAGTCTAATAGTTTTTTTTTTTTTTCATTAAAAGGGCCTTTTACAAACAAGCACTACAAGATTGGGTATTCCAATCTTAAGTTGCATGGTTTTGACAGTATAAAAGAGTCAGCTTTCAAGTACTTTGGCAATTTTAGGACTTTCTGAATTTTGCGACTTTGTTTGAAGATATAATCTTTTGTTAGGAGTAAAAACAGAAAATATCTTATGTCAGAAATCATAGACCCACACTTTAATAATATTCTTTACAAGACAGTAGAGGCTATACAGAAAGTAAAGAGTGGTTAAACTTGGAATACAACAACAATTGAAGTAAATTTGCCTGCTCTCCATGGGAGGGGGCTACTAAGAGAGTTGGTTTTGGTTGAGGGTGTGCAGCTTGGACTTAAATTTGCTTAAATATGTATCTTTTTCAAGATTTTTTTTTTTTGGGGGGGAAATCAGGCCAAGCCCTGGAAGATCTTGGCCTTTTTCAAGATTTTTTGAGGAAGTTTTGAGGGAAATGAAAACTCTTGCACCATGGACCAAATTGGCTAACACAACATTTGGTATCGTATGAGTGCAGATCTGCAGGGTCAAAGCAATGTCAAGGTCACATCTGGGAAATGTATTTCGTGTTTCACTATTATTCCCCCTGATTGCGATATAAAATATCTGTCTAAGCTAGTGTTCCACTCTTATACACCATGACTGATTAATTCATTACTTTGTGAAAAGCAATCACTGGCCTAAGATTCTACAGTTGTGTACCACGGTTGATCTCTAAAGATCCTAAGTGACCTTTGATATGGGTTTAACACTTTAAATGTAATTTCTGGTGCAAGTTAGGGTGCTATGAACCATCACACTGCTAAAAAAATACCAGCCCAAAACTCATTCAGGTTGGGACACACAGATGACCTCTAATGAGCCTGATGTGAGCCTTGGACCAATGTTTGGTTCAAAATGCAATTTCCTTAGCAAATGAGGTATTATGTTCAATCTGCTCAAACGAACCACTGGCTCAAGATTATCGGGTGTATTGGACATTTAATGACCCTTAATTACCCTTGACACTTGGATTAAAAATCTATAAATTGCCACCAACTTGCTAAAAAGAACCAATGGCTAAGAATGTGGGGTTTACACAGATTGACTTTAATAGGAACCCATGGGACATTTGACATGTTGAGAAGACGAAAACTGGCAAATGCAAATTCATTGGTAATGCTACATTGGTGTTTGTAGAATGTAAATAGAGTCAAGTGCTGATATTGACAGAAGTGTTAATAAGGTAGACGGCACTAGCAGATGTAATTACCACTTCTAAAATACACAACTATTGTGTTGCCAGAAGATAGCAGAAGGCGCATGTACAATTTCCACTGCAAAGTGTGAGGCCTAAGGTTTCCACTGTATGAATAAGTTAAAACTTTCATAAAAATTATTGCAATTTGTTACACAAACATACACCTCTCTCTAGACCTATGGGATATTGGGTACAATGTCAAAAATAGGGTCAAAACTTTAATGACATGGACTATATAGTCATACTGAAACCAATTACACTCTGCATGGGCACCGGCTTCTTCAAAACACAATTCAAATAGGGATAGGTGCACAGTCACGAAAGCATTTCACCCTCATTAGTACCCACACATGGGAATATTATTACATGTAATAAGCATATACAGCCAGAGATGGCTCAATTGTTGGCACATAGTTTAATGTAATAAAATTGCTGCTGATACAACAGAAAGGCGCCCACATTCCAAGGAAAAAGGTACAAATTCCTATATTTCCCTATAATTTCTTGTTTATCCCTATATTATCCCTATATTCTTGTTTTTTTTACCCTATATTTAGCCCTATATTTTTGCAAGGGTGCACTTGTAGCCCTGTATGTTGTTGTAGGCAATGTTTAAAACCAATTCTGGGGTAGACACTATGCATCACGAAGTATAAAATACAAAGTATTGACTGGACGAACAACATAACTTTATTTGTAGTTGGCCAGTTTCTTTCAATCCGATCTCGTTTGTATTGCGAGGAAAGAAAATCGAAGCTTTTCTGGTATTTCTGTCCCCTATTTTGAGTAATGGATGAAGTCCAAACTCCGCCCATAACTCTAACATCAATTGGAATCTACTATAAGTTGGCATGTCCTACCCCTGTCTCTATGGAGAATGGGCATATAGGGGGCGCTATAACATACAAATCAAGACATTTTCACTGGTGTATCCAGACCTGGCTTTTTGAGCTGGACCCGCAGTGTGGAAGGACCTCTATTAGCCAAAATAGGCTGATTTTGCATGTTTTGGCATGAAATCTTGGGTGGGCACGCTCCCTCTGCACGCCCCTGGCATGATTTGTAGGCCTATATGGCAAGATTCCCACAATGGATTTTTCTGATTTTTTGCAGAGGTAATAGGTCTTGTATGTCCCAACCTATATCAGTTGTCAAAATTGTGTCTCCACTGCTTAAAATTGCTCTAGAAATAAGAGACCATTTCCATGGGGTCAAACAGCTGTGTTTTAAAGGGATTTATTGGTGTGCATCTATCGGCACATATATAATGAAATATCCTAAATATGATGTACCAGATGGTTTATTGTGTAATTAAAATTCTTCAACTTCAACTTTATTTCTATAAAAATCATATTACACAAAAACAAATTACATAGACAAAATTCATGGAGGAGTTGACCAATAGGCCAATGAGACCAGACTGGGGTCAACCCCTGAAAGTTATGTTACAGCATCTTAAGATAAGGACCTACAAATCAACAAAACACCAAAAAACGGCTCAATGCACCATGATTCAAATTACTCAAATTCTGCAAACCTCAACCTGTTTTATTCATTGTTTTAATTATTTACTACCAGTATCCAAAGAACTCTACCAAACCACAGCTACAGGGACACACAAGCATGTAAATTAGCCAGCAAGGGTCAGATTCTAAAGTTCTAAATTGTCCCCTCCGAAACGAAGTCGGGAGGGACTATAAATGGCTTCGTTCCTTATGTATGTAGTATGTCCGTGACAAAAATGTTAACCCTGGACTTTTGGCATATCTTTTTTTCTGGCATGATCCAGAGTAGCCAAACTGGGTATTTTGTAGAGGGGGACACCCTACTAATTGTAATCATTCCCAGGTCTCTCCCCTTGTCTGTCCGTAGGTAGGGACAAGGTCAAGGAGAAAAAAGGTCAATACATGCATGCACATAAAATGTCAACAATTTGGCTAGTATATTAATTATCTGGAGTTCGTAAGGGCTACGACTGAGGGTACCTTGTTGAAAGAACTATCTATTGGGGATTTTGAGTATAATTTCGGAAATTACATTGCAGATGCTAAATTAATATGAAAAACAGAGCGTATCGCTATATTTTTGAACGGTACATCAGATAACGCAAATCCTTCACTGCAGAAGCCTATCATGGTGTCGCAATCTTCTTGCCATTTGAAGTGTGTGATATATGCGGCTCAGGGATGACCTGAGCTAATTAAATATGCATAATTTGCTGTAGGCTAAAATGGTACTTCGGATATACAAAATCCCTTCGCTATATTAAAAGACCACTCTGCCATCGTAATTGGGCAAAGTGCTTGTGGGCCAATAAAGGGCATTTCTTGATCTAATTAAATATGCATAATTGCTGTATTGCTGAAACGGTACATTGGATATGCAAGGGGATGGGTGGGGTGTCGGGTGGGGATCGGGATGGGAGGGGAAAGGGGTGGTTGTCCCTTGGGGAGTGGTTTGGGTGCTCGGGAGGGGAGTGGTGGGGTGTCTCGGGGAGGGGTGGGGTGTCTCGGGGAGGGGGTGGGGTGTCGGGGGGAGGGGTGGGGTGTCCCTCGAGGGAGGGTGGGTGGGGTGTCTCGGGAGAGGTGGGGGTGTCTCGTGATGGGTGGGGTGTTTCGGGGAAGGCGACGGGTGGGGTGTCAGGAGGGGACAGGTAGGGGTTCTTATTGTAGAACCATTATACAGTGTAGTTTGCATTTATCGCATGTTAGTTATTGTGACCTCGGCGGGGTCATATTTTACGCTTCGCGTAAATCCGAGTTCACCAACATTCATCACTGGACAATGTATTTTCACTGTATGGTCAATGTAAACAAGCAATTACACCCAAAATCCTATGAGATGAGCCCCTAAGAAAGTCATCATAAGATGTGTTGGTGTTAGCTTTCTTATCAGTATAGGATCAATTTGCAAAGGAAAATCAAATCGCAACCTAAATTTGCATCATATACATACAAACATGTAGTCCGAAGCATGAAAATCCAATTCTATCTTAATGGACGTAATCAAATCAGCGTAAACGATGAGTAGTAAATCTCATTTTGCTTCCTGTGGTATTCATGTAACAGGTGAGTTGAATGAATGTTACTGACTTTTGAGCGTCCGTGTTTTGGAATACAAAGACTTGTAAATGTTGTCAACATAAGGCCGGATTATCTAGTTCGTTCATGAACAGGTGATCGGGCCACATATTTCTTTTCCAGTTTTCTGCCTCCTCTCCCAACTAATCCACGCTGTACGAACTTTTCCGCTGGTGACACGATGGGTTGAATGATGTCTACTATAAACGCTAGAACATTTTTAACCAAAAGTTTATACCATAAGTTTGACCACACACGAGAATCATGCTGCAATGTGTCTTTCCTATCGGACGACCTAAAAATGTAATAAAGGTCGATGAGATTAGGTCAGAGGTCATAGGAGGGTTCATTTGACGTTAATTTCCAATATTTTGATTGAATGACACAGAAATGGATGGGCACAGAAATGGCATGGGCACTCACATGAGTTGGTGAATGCTGCTGCTGAAGATGTGAGTCATGTGGCGAGTAAAAAATCATTTGAGATAATAAATGCTGCCACAGAAAGAAAATTCAACCTAAATTCACTATCAGTCATTTTTTCCAAATTAAAAATGCCAGTTGTTAGGTCATATCAACAACTTATATTATTGTGCTTTGTGAAAAACAGGGACAACTTAAGGCCATGTTAAAGCGGTCTTGGAGATGCAATTTACGAGTTCGTGACCTAAAAAAGTCCGGATCCCGACCGTTATTAGTAAACAAAGCATAAATAATGTCTGACGAATACGGAGTGTTACGCTTAGCTACTTACAGGGGTCTTTACTTATACAACAATTTCCAATACAAACAGTGCCAAAAAATGGACTTGATGAAAAAATAGAGGGGTGTGATTTCGTTTGAAGGAAATCAATGATAGAGCTTTAACAATTAAAGGTCCATGGTCGATCACTAATAGCACGTCCCAGAAGCCCTAGATTTACCAGAAGTTGGTCAAATATTTGTGGTATCCCAAAAGCAAGCGTAGTATTTTCTCATTACCTGTGAATTTTAGAGTGGGTTGGGAAATGCGAAAATGTGCCCCAGTTTGTTCGACAAATATTAGTTTGACACAGTATCTGGCTTAACAATAATCATGTTTTTAACCTTCTCGCATCAAAACAGATATTGAAATAGCGACGCAAAACTTTACAGATGGGGTTTTGTGGCATTTCTGGAACAAGGATGCTGACATACTGCCAGCATTACCAAAATTGAAAAAGCATGTTGTCATCAGCTCACAGACCAGGCTATTGTATATGTGCTAATCCCGGCTAATCCATCTTTCACTTGCCGAAAATTATCTTACTACATGCCTAAAGTACAAGGGCATGAATCCTGGTCTGAATGCTTTTGAATTGTGTCCCAAAACATGTCAGGGATGTGAAACACCTTGCTTTATTTCCAGAATTGCCACAAACTTGTGGAAGGAAGTGATTTCATTAAGGATCCTTTTCATTATGTCAATATTTTCTTCATGCATTCATTATGTGCCTTTAAAGGTGCAATGTGAGAGATTTTGAAGACATCCATGTAAGGTGTATATGTAGTGATTCATATAGATTAGACACTCAAATGTTTTTACCTGTATTGGTGGTATAGTAAAAGTGTACAGTCTTAAAAAGTGTGAAAACAAAAGGTTATTTTTATCTGACAATTTCGTATTTGCTCCTTATACAAAATTGAAATTCACAATTTTTCTACCAAAGAAACAGTTCTCAGCTTAATCCTTATAGATTGGGATGTTTTGGATATAAAGCTTTAAAGCAGTGCCAAAATCAGAATTTTCACCATTTTTTCGGGGACACTGTATTCGAAATTCTCATGAACTTACGCATGTTTGATAACGAGGAAAGAGGGTGTTTGCCTCATATTTGGTAATTTACTAATCAAACAAATTCACGCATATTGAATTGTCTTACAGCATCATGGAAGGAAGTGGAGGACTTAGGAAAAAGCTCATGGAGGAAGCAATTAGATGCCTGGAAGAGAAAGGATGCAAAACAAGTTGATAAATAACAATTAGGAAGTAGGGGTTATTGATAACGAAATTACATGATGCATGGCTTGGAGTGTGCAAAATGCAAAGGACTGTGTTTGCACGGAAGGTTTTTGTTGAGCAATTCTTGAATAAAAGTTCTAACCATGGCTAGATGCCTTGAATGTCTCCACAAATGGACTTTGAGAATAAAAGCATTCAAGAAAGTGTTTCAGTAGGTAATCTTGCAAACAGAACAAATTTAATCTTTCCTCTTGAGTGGTCAGTGCACAGACATGAAAAAACCCATAGGCATCCTTCAAATTCAAAGTAGAGATGCAAAAAATCAGATCAGCAAAAATTTTAGAGCCTGCCAATTCTCAGCCGATGTATGAAAGAAAGGGACAAAGTAAAATGGGTATTTTACCAGTTTTAGGTAGAAACACAAGACAAGAGTTGCTCAAAAAGTGAAACTTATCCAAAATTCCTCATTGGAACTTGCAGCATGGTATATGGTTGAGTGTCAAGATTGAAGTTGTGGTATATGGTAAGCACTCGCAAAATATGGCTGTGGCCTGCCTTATTATTAGAGGGTCGTCGAGTGCCAAATTGTGTAAACAGTAGTTCAAGCCATTCAATACGGAATAAATCGCAATCTCATAGTGCGCAGTTCACACTCCATAGAAAAACGTTTTACACAATTTGGCACTCGCCAGTGGTGTTAAGGGCAAGGGTTTGAGTAAAATTGTAAACACTTTTGGTCAAGATTAAGTGTCAATATGAGAGTTGTGGAGAGTGTATATTGATGGGGAACCAGTAGGTGGGGTGTATTTACTTGCATTCAACATGGAATAAAGCCTTTTCTTGTAACATCATCCAATGGATACAATTCAATTGAAAAGCATGTTCCCATGAATACACACTCCATTACACTGCTAACACTCCACATTTTCTGAAACAGAAGGATTTCATTAGCTTATTAAAGGTGCAACGAGAGATTTTACATATCAGGCATCTCTAAAAAAATTGAAAGTACTGATTTTTGTCCTGATGTAAAGCTTTCGATCAAAAATATCCCCATCTGAAAGGATTAAGCTGAGAAATGTTTCTTTGGTACAAAAATTGTGAAATTTCTAATTTTGTATAGGAGCAAATATGAAATTCAGCCTGTTTTACATGGAAATATAAGCAAATCAAAATCGCCTTTTCTCTCCTTCAAGACATGAAACCTATTGAGTGTCTAATCTATACAAAATTACTATTATGAGACAATATTTGGGTGCCTCAAAATCTCTCATTGCACCTTTAACATCCAGTATGCACTCAAACAACAGTACAACAAATGAACAATCTCAAGTGTATTTCCACATATCCTTATTATTCACAATAATCACATACAAACATACAAAATAGATTTTATATAAATGTACACATATGAACATCAACAAATAATATTGCCATGTTTTTCCATACATTATCCCTTGTCCAGCAGCTTTAGCTCCCTATCCATATAATAAAGCACACAATACATGCTACACAAGCTTGCATACCAGTTTCCTTCAATTGTACTCAAGCACTATTACTAAGCTTTATTCTGTGTATAATGGTTCTGGACTCAAAAAGTTGCCTTTTAGCCAATCAGGTGCATTATGTGGTCTTGTACAGAAAAGAGGCATTGGCAAATAGTCATTCCCATTAGAGGGAAATGACAGAAATCAGAAAACCCAATGTAATTTTTTTCACAAGGACCTCACTTTCCTTGGAGACCAAGAAAGCAATAATATCAGCACTTCCAGTGACATTACATATCTGGAAGAGGACAGAAAATAGATCCATAGATAATTTTTCATATGTAAAGATTCGATGTACATGTTAAACTGCTTATAGAGAACCAATAGCCAGACAATGTAGAGTCAAGACATATATTACAGGGTATTATGTACCTAAGACTACATGCACATTATTTAAGCATGTCTGATCTAAGCAGCACCCAGGTTCTTATAATTTTAGATGGATGCTTTCAAATTGTTCCATGCATGCATGAATATGTTGTGTACAAAGCAGTAGATGAATTTTGTATGGTGGGTACTTGTTAGGTCAAATATGCTAGCAAGTACTTAGAGGGATAAGCAGCGATTTGCTAATCCAAAACATTGATACTTTATCTGATTTTGTAATTTATATATGTGCATATCAAAATTCCGAATTGTGATCAAAAAATCTTTTAAGCGTGATATTGTGCACCATGATCTATAGTTTGACCTCAAACACAAACATTATTGATCTTTGTGTATTCTGTACTGGTGTAAACTACAATCAGCTGTTAGTGTAGATTTTGAGATGCCATTGCTGTATGTCTGTTTGCAGGAGATGGTATGACAAATACTTCATTTTTCACCTTTTTGGCAGTTTGTTTCTACATTAAAGCAGTTTGGAATTGTACACACTTATAAACCAGATAAGTAAAAAAAAATGCATTTCCACAATTTTTTTCTGATACTCTCGCATCATCGCTGCTAATTCCTTTAACTTAAGATTTATTATTGAAATAATTTTGGCAGTGTGTGTGAATATTAAATTATAAATATCAGAGTAAGACTTGCAGTGTTGGTGTTTGTCTTTAGAGTATACTCCCAAGACAATGTAAAAACAAATGGCTACATATTTGTACTATTCATATATCAGTAATCAACAAAGAGTTTATATTAATAACACTTTGGAAGTAAGATTTTCACTGATGCCGAATCTCGTGCTTCCTGTATTTTGTGCAAGCAAACTAACCAAGCCGGTTCAGTGCACCATTGGCTTACATGCTTTATTCCTGGAGTCACCAAAACTGAATAAAGCTGTCTCCAGGGTGCAACTGAGGGGTCTGTTTTATTGTGCAAAATACAGTAATTAGATAAAGGGCACATTTGCTCAACTCTCAACTCCAAATTTATAGAGCTCTTACTGCTGTCATTATATTCAGTGCAGACACTCTTTCAAGTTTACCAGGCCTGGCAATTCTGGAAAGTCACATGACCAGATATTTCGGGTTTAAATTTCTTAAATAGCTTGCAAAGTTAAATAGTAAATTAATTCAACATAACAAATAAAATGTAAATTCAAAATATGTGAACAAAAATGTCACCTCACTTGGAAGATTTTTGTACAATTTTAAGAAAATCATTTTACAAAGGTCAATTGTCTAAAATGGCGGAGACAAAACCGGATTTAAAACTTTGGTACAAAAAATGTCTTGCCTAAAGCCTAGATCAAACGCTAACTTATCATACAAGCTGGCTTCGTGCATTCATACACTCACTTTAGTCCATTTCTTTTTTAATCTCTTGAGGTCAAAGTCACTAAAAAAGATTCTCCCCATTCTAATCTTGTAGGGGAATGGACAGATTTTTAGATTTTAAATTTATTAATGGAACATAATATGCACAGACTAAAAATGATGGAATATGGGCTCTAATTTCACAATAGTGACTAGAGCCCATAAGTGGACTTAAGAAAAGTTATTCTCTTATTTTTCAACTCATTTTTAGAAATTTCAAAGAATGTCTTACGCTGAAAATATTTATTAAGTTCAACCTCATCCTGTTTTTGTGTCGCCTGAACGAATGTTCATGGAGGCACCTACTAATCCAAATTTTCTGTGTGTCCGTATGTGTTTGTGTCCTTATGACTCGGTTAAACCTTTTATTTAAAATGCTCTACAGGCTTAAACCGCTATCCCCGATTTTTAACTTGATAGGATGATAAGTGAGGTGCCGCAATATTATGGTGTATCTTTTGGTGGCGCATGATTTGCATATTCATGAATTTTTTAATTCGCTTAATTTGCATATTTTTTCAGACACTTAATTTTCGTTAACCTTTTTTGAAATCTTCTGCTGGCTAAACGCTATCCCCGATTTACTTCACACTTGTAGGGTGATAGAGTTAGGTGCCAAAGGATTTTTGTAGCTTTTGGCTGGCATTTATTGCATATTATGAATATTAATTAGGCTTAATTTTGGCTGGTCAAAATGATAACCCTTCCCCGCAAGGCTTGTCTCAAGTTATCTGGAGTTCTGTAAGGTACATAATGATGTAACTGGTGGAATGGAGCGGGTTAAAGAGTTCTTTGACCTGATTAGCATGTTGGGCATATTTCGGGCAAATTATCTTGCACATGAGCTAATTAAATGCAAAATCAGCGTAATTGCTCGATTTTTGAACGGTACTATCGATATGCAAACTTCATTAACTGGCACGAAAATTCCTTATGGTGGCGCTTGGTGCCATTTGAAAGTTCCCTGATACATGCGCTTAGGTATGCCAATGAGCTAATTTAAAATAAGCTAATTGCCAGTATCCGCTAAAATGGTACAGTCGGATATGCAAAATTTCCTTTGGCTAACGTGAAAACTCATACCATCTTGGTGTGGGAATCATAATAGAGGGTGAAGGGTGAGGGTATTGGGGAGGGGGCAGGGTGGGGTGTTGGCGGGGGCAGGGTGGTGTTGGGGAGGGGCAGGGTGTGGTGGGTTGGGGAGGGGGCAGGGTGGGGTGGGTTGGGTGAGGGGGCAGGGTGGGGTGCTGGGGAGGGGGGCAGGGTGGGGTGTGGGGAAGGGGCAAGGTGTGGGGTGCGGGGAGTGTGCAGGGTGGGGTGCTGGGGAGGGGGCAGGGTGGGGTTGTTGGGAGGGGCAGGGTGGGGTGTTATGGTGGAGGGGGCAGGTTGGTTTGTTTTTTTTTGGGAGGGGGGCCTTGGGTGGGTGTTAAGTTGGCTAGTGGGATGCGTGGGGAGGGGTGGGTCGTCGGGAGGGCCCTGGGTGGTGTGCCGTCGTTGGTGGGGGTCTAGGTAAGGGTGCTCGGCGATGGGAAGGGTTGACCTCAATGTGACCTTGTGTGACCCCATGGACCTGTTGTGACCCCAGTGTGACCTTGGTGACCTCATGTGACCATGTGCGACCTCGTGTGGCCAGGTTGACCTCAATGTGCACCCCATGTTGACCTCAGTGCACCCATGTGACCTCGGGGATCCCATGTGGCCTTCGGTAACCCGCATGTGACCTTGGTGACCTCATGTGAACCTTGGTGACCTCAATGTGACCTTTGACTCCATTCACAAACTTCAACGGCAGATACACCAGCGGGTCCACCTACCGCGATGTAATTTTTTCATACAATTTGTTACCTTTCTTTAAAAATGCTCTGCTGGCTGAACACTAGCCGATTTCAACTTGGTCATTTTGTATATCTCTTCTCTCCAGTGCATTTTGTTCTCTTCTACTGATCTTTTTGCCAAACTTCATATAAAGCAAGTGATCGCGCACCAGGCGACATCTTGTGGTTCGCAGAACCGCCGGTTATCCCTTTCTCGTTATGAATTCCTAAAAATTTTACTAATCTTGCAGACTAAGAAATACTCCTTCTTAAATTGACTTAGATTCTCGTAACTTTTGTGAAATATGCCCCTGCTCTATTTTAAAAATACACTTGTTATATAATTAATTTAAACCAGTACAATGAAGGGCCAGCAGAGTGCCAATTGATTAAGTCTGCCCCTACATCCTAACACTCCATCTTGTTCTAGCCTATGTCCCGGGAGAGTGAGGGGAAGGAGAAAGTGGGAACGTTGAGTTTGGGTTTCAAACCAGGGGCCAAGCTCATCACCATGGATACCATGCTATGGTATATTTCGCTGGCTTCTATTTCGGTATTGCGTGCGGCGTTGTGAGCACAGGTAATAAAGATGGCAACTTCCATGATTGTTGTACAGTCGTGACATTTGTCGGAATAATCTGGATTTTTTTCGCAAGGAATACTCCAATGACCATGAAAACCATCTTGTACGTCTTATTTATGGATATTTCATTATATATGTGCCGATAGATTTATGCCAATAAATTCCTTTAATAAAATTCTCTACTATTTTTCAGATTCTTTCCAAACTGGGGGTGGGATTATAAATCAAACATGGGCTATACTCAAAACAGTACGGTACTTAGTGTAATTTAGTCATTTAATTATTTGTAATGTATGTTATTTGTACATACTTCATTTAGATTGTTCTTTAAATTTTATCTCTAAATTTCTAGTTACCATGGAAAAATATTACATTCAATATTCAACTTGGCCTTTATAATTCAATCGGGACTCGCTACACAACTTTCACTGCACTTCTCTTGGGGTATACAAAACACTACTTTCACATAGAGACACAAACTTGAAAAATGGAGGATATCACTTATTTTCACAGCTGCTTGACCCCATGTAAATTGTCTCTTAGAACAATTTTAAACACTGGTGACACAATTTTGACAACTGATATTAAAGCAATAATAGCACATTTTTTTTGAAGAGCGCCCCCAATTTTTCCAAAATCTTGAGATTTTTACAACTGGCTAGTAAACTATACCTGTGAATGGTTAAGCTCGAAAATGTCTATGTGTCGAAAACGAAGGAATTTTGTAATTAGAATAATATCGGAGATCTCCGACAATAATTCAACGGCTGATGGAAACGGCCTTCCAATATGAAATAACCGGGAAATAGCTCCATGAAGGTGTCTACAATCATCCATTAGTTGTTTTTATTGGTTCAGGCAAGTCAAGTTAGAGGTCATTTTCTTGAGGTGGCAGTATTTCATCACGGGCGGACATAAACTTTGCATTTCAGCTCTGCCGTTAAGTACAATCTGGGATCCCAATTCTAGTTACAAAATCGCTTATTTCATGATATGTACGCATTTTTTAGCATTCTCGTTCGCAGGTGTAGTTTCCTAGACAATTACCAACATAACTGTACAAAGATATCAAATTTTGAAAATTGGGGCACTCTTCAAAAAATGTGCTATTATTGCTTTAAGTAGGGACATGCAAGGAGTATTACCCCAGCAACAATCAGAAAATCCATTGTGGGAGCAATGGATAATTGTATAGTCAGTACAACTGTCAGAATGAAGTCTGTTTTCAGTAGACAACCTTTAACTTTGGATGGTGACGGTATGATCACTGTCCTACACAGCCAGCTAATCGCCACTTTTTAAAGCATTTTTGCAACAGTGTTACTGTAAACAACCAATATATCCCCTCATTGATATCCTAAAAAAGCACTAAATATTGGTCCAACCTTGATCATTTCCAACCACATATTATTATGCGTCCTTGTACTACAGTGAGACATGATTAGACGCCATCTAATAGACTGGGACCTGCATGAAACATTTTTATAATTACCGTTCCCTTAAAAGTATTGAAAAACAAGGTTTTTAAAAACCAAAAAAGAAAAATTAAAATTCTTTTATTAAAAAAAGTTGAAATGTAGCATATATATCTTAATCTATCCACAAAAGGGGAGACATGTTACACAGAGTTACACCACTGGGACAGGAAGTGGTGATGATGGCTATTTTTGCTAATAACTAAAACCCAGTTCTTTTGTATGTCATTAAGCAATAATAGCACCCTTTTTTTAAGAGCGCCCCCAATTTTTTTTAAAAAATTGAGATTTTTACATGGTTTGCATATTGGGTACTGGCTGAGTAAATCTATCCTGTGGATGTTATAAGCTCGAAAATGACCTGTGTCGCAAACGAAGGAATTTTTGTATTAGAATGATTAATATCGGAGATCTCCGATAATTAAACGGCTGCTGGAAACGTTGCAATATGAAATAGCCAGGAAAAAGCACAGTTATGTTCTACGCTCATCCATTAGTGGGGGTTGTTATTGGTTCAGGCAAGTATCATTATTAGGCATTTCTTGAGGTGGCACATTTCATCATGGGATGGACATAAAACTTAGCATTTCCAGTTCTGCCGTTAATTACAATCAGCTGGGATGCCAATTCTAATTACCAAATCGCTAATTTTATGATAATTACGCATGTTTGAGCATTCTCGTTCGCAGGTAATAGTTTCCCTAGCTAAATACCAACATAACACTACGTGCAAAAATACAAATTTTGAAAATTGGGGGCAACCTTCAAAATGTGTCTGTTATTGCTTTAGAGAATTGGTGTGTATTGTGTGTATAGCCATATCCTCAAGTTACTCCTTAAAATTTTAAAAAAGGGAAATCCACAAAATAACAATAATGTAAATGTTGTAAAATTTTTTTCATTGGTGGTACTCAAGATTTCAACAACATGTAGTCAAATGAAAAGATCGGTCTCAAAAGTAATGGCTGGTCAAAACTTCTCATTTAGCTAATGAGTTTCCTTTTGAAGCCAGATCAAAATCGAATTAATTTGGCTGGTATTCTGAAATGGAATCTAACTTTAACCAAGATTTTGAAACCAGGGTTAGTCCCAATGTGAGTGCACCTTTTTTCTTTTTAATACTACTGTGAAAGTTAATGTAATGGGTGCAAATTCATGATGCATTTTTAGAGTATGTGGAAGAAAAGTCAATTCAATGTTGAACTACCCCTGTTTAAAGCCCAGGTCTAAAGTTTGCCTCCCTTTCAGAATACCAGCCTTATGATTATTTCTCACATTTAAGTTTTGACACAACATTCTTCTTGTCCTACTGATTATAATACAGAATGCACTGTGCATTTTAATTTACAGCAAACAACGTTTGACTGGGGGTAACACAATCTTTACACTGCAGTATACTATAAATTTGCATTTGGGTGAAAGATATTTAAGCACTTGCATCTAAGCACAATGCTACTCCAAACCTTTTTTATTCCACTGTCAGTGAACTAAATTCTGAAACTATTCTTTACTCTATTTTGGGTGAAATATCCAAAGGTGAAGTAGAATCATATTTAAAGCTATCATTACTACCTCAGCAATAAATTCAATTCATTTGGCTCAGTGGGAAAGCACTGGTCTGGCAATCTGGAGGTCTGGTAAAAGATGAGAATTTGTTTTCATTCTTGACCACCTCAAAAGAATAAATCTCTGTAAACCTTGAAGTACAAAGTAATCAATAACTCCCACACAAGTCTCACAAGGAATACTGGTATCTGTCGACTTATATGACCAGTATTTTGTGTATCAGTGTAAGAGATTTGTTTTGTTTGTACATCATGCACTGTGTCTTAATCGCTCATGATTTAGACTGCGCCTAAGAGTGTATAAACATGTTTTGTAGTAAGGTGTGATAATGCTGTGTAGCGCACTGATTATTTTACTTTGTACTTCAAAGTATATTCACTGCACTATGTTGCACTATCGATGCACAATATTAAAGGTACAACAAGATATTTTTGGGCGTCCATATATTGAGCCATATGTAGTGATTTCATATAGATAAGGCCCTCAACAGATTTCTTACCTTGTCTCTGGCTACAGAAATGCATTGAAAGTGAAAACAAAAGGCGATTTTCATTTGATTAATTTCAATATAAAACATTGGCTGAATTTAGTGTTTGCTCCTATAGTAAATTAGATATTTCACAATTTTTGTTCCAAAGAAATATTTCTGAGCTTAAATCATATCACATGAGGACATTTTTGAAAGAAAGCTTTACATTAGTGCAAAAATCTCAATTTTTTAGGGACACCTGTTATGTGAAATCTCTTGTTGCACCTTTAAGGTCCTGCCTTCTTGCTCAATGTTCACAAAAAGGTGACCCAACTTTTCCATGACAACCATGAAATTGGCAATGTTTAAAAGCAAATCATGTGGTTTATTCTCCCAGGTTTCCAAATTCACAAGTGTGTCAGTGGTAGAGGAATTACCTTTTGTAAACACCCTTTTTTCTACTGATCATATAACAATTAATGATCCATTACAAGACAAATCCTAAGGCTGGTATTCTGAAAGGGAGTCTAACTTTAGACCTTGGTTTAAACCAGGATTAGTCCTACAAGAGTGGACCTTTATTCCTTTCAAAATACTGTGAAAGTTAAATGTAATGGGTGAGAAAATTCCTCATAGCCTAACCATGAGGAATTTTCTCAGCTGTTACAGCACATTTTTAGAGTATGTTGGAAGGAAAAAGGTAGGACTAACCTGGTTTAAACCCAGGTCTAAAGTTAGACTCCCTTTCAGAGTACCAGCCTCAGTGAATAAGTGCATTCAAACTTATTCCAATATTCATACAAATTCATCAACAAGATATTGCAATAAGACAGCCAACAAAATTTGGTCTTGTCAATTTAACCCTGTATGCTAAGGAAATTCTGATTCTATGTGTGATCTTGACTTCTCTCTTGTGTAAAACAAACTGAATTGGATTTACCATTACAAAATACTGACAAATAACCCTTTACTATGTGCATGCCCAATGCACCAAATCTTATGCAAAACGGGCTGAATTTCTTAAAAGTGGAATATGCAGACATAGCTAACAATTTTAATTAGCACCTTGAGCACTACTATACTATTTGGCACAGCACCCGTCAGTAAAATGTTTTTATGCAAATAATTTGCTAAATTAGTGCTTTAATTCGTATACAACACACATCTACAACTTAAAAGTGTGCTGAGGGTTTAATAGTACATAGTAAGAAAGATTTTAAGTGGTGACAGACCCAACTTTCAATCAATTCTTCTCAAACCTTTCCTCCACAAACTCATCATTCTTTATATTGAAATATTTATACTCTTCGTCAGTAATTCTGAAACAAAATTCTGGTCCCTGAAGTGTGTGACAAACGCTTGACAACGGGAATCCAATATGCAATTCAAGAGACGCGCGAGTGCCATTTGTTTCAGAAATTTTGACGGCGATTATAGACCAAAACAAAACAGGACAAAACACAACAGGTAACTATTTAAATAGGAATTCAGCCTTTGTCAAACACAAAGCATAATAACACACAAATATGAATAAAAAAGATTCAGAAGTTTGTATCTCAGAATCTTTGGATTAATTTGTACAGAGATCACCATCAGAATAGGGAGTATTATATCTTGGATTTGTTTTTACAAATTAGATTATAATTTTTTCGATATTTCATTTTTATAACAAAAGTAAAAGAGAGAGAGTACAAAGAAATAAATATTCCTAACAAATTATTACACAACAATATGGCAACTTTCCCCTTCAACTTCCCACTAGCTTTGTACAGAAATTTCGATATAGGTAACATGTTGCAATGAACTTTTAACACTTAGCAGGAATTCTTATTGGCATTGATTGTAGCTCTATTTATAGCAATCCTGAAAGCCCTAGAAAAATACTAATTATATTCTTCTGTATGAAATTTATGAAAGCTTTCCATTATCGATTATAGTTGAGTAACAATTTCTTGGACATGGCACATGCGCACATTGATTGTTGTTGCATGAACTGTGTGTATGTGCAACCCAGTGGCACACCATTGGGGGGGGGAGCAGGTGTAACTAGTAACTTAGTCAAGAAATTATTACTCCAGCTATAGCAATTGTTACAAACTTTGAAAAATATAAATGAAAACATTTATTCACTACTGGGAAGTTTTGGTATGATATGTTTTATAGTATGTGTTCCCTAGGATACAAAAAATAGACATCAACACTTCTTTCAACACTCCTGAGCCCACATGTTCTATCCACCCACAGATAATCGAATTTTTAAGTGATGATCAACTTGCTCTTGTTTGGAAAGAAATATCACATGGGGCTAGAACCCTGGTTACATTGACGGCTTCGTCTGTTGGCTTGTTTCGTCGTGTTTGCGAGTGTATGAAAAGGTCGTAAGTGCAATAGCTGCCATTTGCTACATGTGTGTGCTGCCATGTATTAGGATAACTTTCAACACAAACAAACCTACTCTACTGAAGCTGTACAAGTATTTAATGTATGCGTAAATCGATTCTAGTCAGTGACGGCACTTCACGCATGTGTAGTACATTCCTATTTATGCAAATAACCATAAGACTCTCGGCTATCTAAAGTGCTTGATCAAGCCACGGCTGACTGACCTAAATGAACCGCATTGCAGTATACACACAACCGAATGCAGTAAATCTTTGTGTGTGTCATGCATACCATGCTTGACCGTGCCGCAACTGACCCTTCTGAGTCAAAACAGTTCTGTACATATATTATGATAATTATGACAGCAATCAATACTCCCATTGCATTTCCTAATTCAAACTTGGTTCCACTGCCGAAAAATAGCCATGCATATTTGCAATGGCAACGTAGTAAACGTAAATGTTACCCTGCATAGATGAGACAGTGTGTTCAGAATTTACCAAAGTGATACCGACACAAATAGTACATCTCACTAGTCACATTTTATCGGGCATAATCTACGATTATTTAGGAGTACTTTTTCAACCCTCAATTTCTGGGATTGACTCATGGCGCAACGTTACTAAAACAAAAACAACACCAACACTCACCGACAGAAAATCTGATTTGAATTGTTTTCAGCTTCCGATAGCCGAGACCATCCCGGATTTTCCCATTATCATTGCACATATAATTTTGACCACCTGAGGCCTAAGAAGTCTTCTCGAACGTTATGAACACACAGTGCAGAATTTCCTCAATCTTCACAAGCTGCATCACAAATATGATGTCACCATTCAGTAATGAGCGGCGCTCTTCATTTGTATTCGGAAACCAGTTGCGAAGAAGTTTATTCGCGCTCAATTTATCTTTCCTTGAGTCAGTAACTCTTGAAATGGTTTTTCAGGTGACGAGTTACCTGAAGAACCATTTCAAGAGCCACTGACCAAAGACTTGGCATAATATTATTATTTGATGGGAATTTCTGACAAATGGCAGATATTGCACTTCGAACTTGTTGCACTCACATGACGATTTGTTTACCCAAGTTAACCTGTGACTGGAATAAATAGTACATGTGTAGATCAAGAGGGTGAATTGGCATATTGCAAATCTCTCTTGCCAGATTTAATGAAATTAAAGAAAGACATACAAGCATCAACTTTATTTCCCTTTCAACTTGTATCTATATGACCTAAAACATCATAAAATACAATAATCAGGTCATCAAAGTATGGTAATCAAATTATCTTAGAAGAATAAAGAAATTTACAGGCGGGTTGCACAGCCCATAAGGCAATAGCTAAGATGCATTGTCATATACCAAACTTAATGAACCAAAACACTTAACAGCCATGTTAAAGCTGGCTGTAAGAAATTGGAAGCAAATGTCTTTAATACTGCTATTCCTGATAACTTGGTTAACATTTGTGGTGCTTTCATGGTACTGTAGCAGTCAACAGCATAAAGATAGCAACAGAATACTTTCGAAACTGCAACAAAGAACATCCTATGTATCTTTTTGTACACAATTACTCATACACAAAATACAAACGTACTTATACTGTAGTGCCTCCTTAGTGGAGTACCTATTCAGGCTTTATGTACTTATTTAAGATACATTTCTTATATTATTTTTAGATTGCAGATGAGGTAGGCCTGCATGGTTTTTAAAAAAAAGTGACCTTGTGAAACTCAAATATTCCACACAGGGATCAAGTAAATGATAGCTGCGTAAATGTAATGTATATGTAATGGTAAAGACTCAAACTAACCTGCATGCATCAAGTTAAATTTAGGACAAAAACTACACGATTTTGAACCCGATTCCTCTCATTGTCATGCAAAAAAATCCTATTTTTTGCTTTGCTGGTTAGTTCAAGAATATGTATTATTTTTGTAATTTTATTAACACGTTTCCCAGACTTTGGGTCACTTCTGACCCAGATTCACTTTAGTGGTTCCATTGTTTTAGGCCAGTCAACCTTGACAATTTTTCAAAACTAGCAAGACAGAGCGATTTTGACCGCAGACGGCCCTAGATTTTCTAGCCAGAGTGTCTCGCCGCGAGGCCGTTTATGTAATAAAATTGGATTGATTCAGCCCAAATTTATTGGTCGAGCTATGAGTTGCAAAAATATTGGGCGAGACGCAGTCGAGCCCAATATTTTAAAACTCATAGCGAGACCAATAAATATTGGGCGCAAATCATCCAATTTTATCATTATCATGTGTAGGATCCGATATTATCGCATATCGGACACCTCAAAGCATGATAATCAATGAAACTGCAACCCGATATCAGCTCATGTGCCCACACGTTTGCCGACGGGAGGTCAGTAATTGCCAGGTGACCCTCCGTTATAAAATGATCCTTAGTCACCCAAAAACATCATCAGGAATTTGGTTTGTTCAGAAAGCTTACTGTTGCAAGAATAGCCACAATGTTTTTTGCAGATTTTCAATATGGCTTCCAAAATAGTGTAAGCTACAATGTATATTATGTTCGTAGTTGCTATGGAGAGTTGTGACGTTTTTAAACAGTAGCAGTAGTAGTTGCACCGTTCTAATTATTTTATTAATATGGAATCTTCGACCGCAGTAGTGCGAAACAGCGTCCGCCAACTCCCTGCAATTTTATTATTGGGTACAGGCAAAATAACGTGTTTCATGCTATTCTTTCTTTTTCAGAATTAGCACAACACACTAACCTGGTTTTATACAAGGCCTCCTAGACTGTTTTTCCCCGGTTAACTTCTTAAAAGAAGTTAACGGGAACAGCTAAAATGAAGTTAACTCGGGAACAGTCTAGAGGCCTTGTATAAAACCAGTCATGCTAACATGCATGTGACAAGGGTTATGAAACATTTCAAGATTTTGAATGCCCATGATTGAAGTTCCTTTAAGCTTGTGTATCATCCTTAGACACACATACAACATTGTTAGACTGCTCAACTTACCCGGAATAGGTAGGGCTGAGTATATTACAGTTCCTAGTTAGCAAGTTGTCAAGTGTAACAGTATTAACATAATATTTTGGTTGTTGAGCCAAACTTCTTTGCATGGCTCCAAATAAATGCATAATTATTATGCATATGCACTATCAAAATAGAAAGAAAACACTATACAAATAAAAGCTGTCGCATTACATTGTGAACAATGTTCACATATATTCATTGTTACAATCATCGTAGAGCAGTGTAAGAAATTACCTCCATTTTTCAGAAGGCATGTGCTTTATATGGTCTAATTCCACCATTATTTTAGATAAACTAAGACTATCTGAACAAAATCTACTTATTAATGTCAAACATATTTTTTGTGTAATTCCAACAATATTTGTTTTGCCATCAATTTTATATTAACATCATAGAGATAAAACAAGTACAGGTAAAACCATTACATGGTAAAACAAATTCTTGGAAATAGCGTTCACTGAAAGTACTGTTTGTCATTGGGGAAATGCAATAAATTGCCAATATAACATTATTTGTGCAATTCTTGGTTGACAAACGTTCAACTGAGGTGATCACATCACAACTAACCCTATGGACATTATAACTGGGTACGGATCATATGAAGAGATATAGATGCTTTAAAATCATCTGCCTACTTACCTGCTTCTGAACAGTCATTAATTGGTGGGTCTTGATCTCACTAAATTGACTTATACGGGCAAATCTCTCAGTCCTTTAGTCTATGTCTACTTCCATCATTAACTATCATAGGATACAATACGTACCTCTATCACTACCGCTGCTTAAAAGATGAAATCTGGTTCAACTTTCGCAGCGAAACTGGAATTTGAAACCATGAGAAACATTATTCACCAGAGTTTTGTCACTCTTTGTTGCGTACATCATGTGGGTAGTCAATGACTTAAGGTCTGAAATTATAGTGATGGGGGATTGACAATCACTGCAGCAATTTATAATGGTGGTCAGACTTAGAGACTAACTGTTCACCTCCCTTCATGGCAGTGCACCGCTCTTAAGTGTGGGCATAATTACAAGCGCAAATAGAAACGGCAATGCAAAACGCATGCGTGGGGACTGCTGCATGTAAATCTTAAATCCATGATTTCCTACTGTCACGATAATGTAAAAAATAGTAGTTGTTAATTACTGTGACTGCCGTAGAAGTCCCCACTTATAGTATACTTTTTTATACCTTCTTGTTACAGTGTTTCCATAACCCGACCAGGTTTACTTGACCACTATGAATTCAACAACCTTTACAGCTTTAATCTGTTAAGGTTGTTGGATTCAAAGTGGTCAGGTAAACCTGTTCAGGTTATGGAAATGCCCTTCTAATTATCAGAGTCTCTGTTACATGATAATTCACTCTCACTCAGAGGGAAAAAACCTGTGTTCTCAAACAACACATCACACTTGACTCTGCTATTTAGCACATGGTTTGTATGCTCACAAACATAACAATTATCTATTAGCTTGCCCTGTCCCTTTTCTCGGCCATGAATTGCTGGATGTCTCTTGTGGTTGCCTATGATGCAGGTGACCTCTGTTAACATCAGTCAGCATCACCAGTTACTGTCAGTCAGCAAGTACATGAACAAAGCATACAGGGAAGACACCTTTCCTATATGACTGACCCTCTATCTCTCCAATCTGTCAAATAACCAGGAAAAAAGTATGTCAATCAAGTAACTTGTGAAAACAAGAAATTTGGTTTAAAGGTCCATGGACACGCTTTAAACATACTTATAATACCACCAAAAAATGCTTTCATTCATAGTATGTATTGGTATCAATGTAAAATCTGCATGAAGCAGTAACTGAGAAACCGTATATTTGATAAAAATTGAGCATAATATCATGTCTTTTGGACAAGCTTTCAAAGGAAATTCCAAAATGAAAGTGATTATCGCGCTGCAAGCGTGACCAAGAAGTGACGTCCGAGTAACAAATACGCGATACGCGTCATGATCGTCATCGTGGAACGGACGTGCGCGTGGCCCAGTTTTCTTGCATACGTACACAGTTGACTTCTCGGGATATATGCGTTGTACGTGTTGTATCATATGGCATAATTTTTCTTGATTTGATGCCTTAAAATTACGATAATAATGCGCTGTATTGTCGACGGCTGCACCAGCGGTGACCGTACCGACAAGGTGAATCAGAACAGAATAGCTTTATTCAAGTTCCCAGACAAAGAAACCGACAAGAAGAGATACCTGGAGTGAGTTTTGTTCGTCCACTTAACAAGACCAGACTTCGTCACCCCAGGTGTTTCACACAGTAAATTTTCGAAATTTGAATTGATTTAATAATTGTTTAAATAATGATAAATAATAGCTATAAATCACATTTTTTCGTCCGTCATGCAATATGTCATCACGGTCATGAAGTCATGCATCGTGTTGATGTTCTATTGGTCCTGCTGTTATGCAGGGACTGTTACGTGTCACGATGTGAGCTTGTTTACAACTGTTACTCTGACGTATTACCGGTCAAATCCAACTCCAGCATCTTATACGCGTGCGCGAAAACAGGAGAAGGTCCTATCAGTTTGGGTATATTTATCCTTGAAATTTAACAACTTTCCCGATGTTCACTTAAAAATCCTGTGTGCCGATATGATCAGGATACTGTTGAGGTATACGTAAATGTAAGAAATTAAGAAATGTCTAATCAGCCGTGTCCATGACCTTAAGGTTTTACATATAAGTCATTTTCCCACACACTGCAGACATATCGGTTCCATAACCTTAGGTCAGGATTCCCCTAAATGTAGTGAGAGCTACATTGGGGGTTAGGTCACTGGGCACTCCACAGGTTAAACCTTCCAACTCCATTCTGAAATGCTTGAAGCCTGACAAGGAGCAGGGCGTACAATTTTTTTCAGTCTTTGGAATAGGGCTGTCTACTCATTCGGGTCAATTGCTGTTGCTTAGCCTAATAATCCGCGCACATTTTGTCAGTATCACTTCCCGACGCACACCACTGGCATACTTTCTTGAACTCAGAATCTAAGTTTCATGGAGGTGAAACAAACCTCAGTTCAAGTTCATTTGGCAGCCTTTATGACCATTGCTTTGGATTGTTATAAATAAATGCCAGTATTTATATACGCGCTTTATACAATTAGTATCAAACACTTTGACATTTATTCCACTGTGCACTAGGATAAATCACATTTTTCATTATATTGAAAATTTGGCAGCAAATCATAAGGGCACACAGTATGACTACTCCTGTCTCTAAACAGTTACACCTGGGTGAAGTGAGACAAAGGAGATAAAGTGGTATTGTCTTGCCAAGGCGGGGCTCGAACTCACAACTAATGATCATGAGTCCTGCACTTTTTCCATTGGACCATACATGCTCTTGTTTCTCAGCTGATAAGTATAAACGAATAGTATCAAAAATGTGCATGTTATTCCTATAGCAGCTACCATTCCAATTTCCTGCTATCACACTCAGGTAACAAGAGCCCATGGTGCTGTAGCTCAGAGTTATTAGTTGGGCACACCATCTTGGGGCACAACATTTTCTATGTGCAGATATTAATTGAGATAGTCCCAATGAGCATAAGTAAGAGACAGGAGTAGCACCCCAGTTTTACATATAAGCTATTTTTATCTCGCCCACATGAGCATTAGGCAAGTGTGACAGCAGCTCTCCTTAAGTTAGTGATTATAGCAATTGATTTGTTGCAAAAGAACTGAATTTATATATTTTCAAAGAATGCCCCCCTTTATCATTACATGATTTTGATCCCAAATCTGTGAACATCCATAGGTCTGGGTCAGCATAGTCTTCACCCAAGTCTAGTGATATAAAAAATTGATTTGTGGCAACGAAGAAGGAATTTTATCAGATCTTTCAAAAACAATTGCCCCTTTAATCGGCCCACATGACCTTGACCCAAATCTGCGAACACCCCCACATGGACCTTGGGTCAGCCGTTCTTCTGACACGAAGTCTAGGATTATAGCAATTGATTTGTGGCACAAGAATGCAATTTGATTTCAAAGAAATGCCCCTTTAACGGCCATGTGACCTTTGACCCTAATTGTGAACACGTCTATGGGCCTTGGCTTGAGCCGGGTCTTCTGACCCCAGTGTAGTGATATAGCCAATTGCTTGTGGCACACGACACGGCATTATAGATTTTCAAAAAGAATGCCCATTAATTGGCCCATGTGACCCTTGTGACCACATATGTGAACACCCCATAGGACTTGTGGTCAGTGGGTCTTCTAACACAAGTCTAGTGATATAGCAATTGATTTGTTTTTTTTTTTTTTTTTTTTTTTTTTTTTTTTTTTTTTTTTTTTTTTTTTTGGCACAAGAAGGGCATTTATGGATTTCAAAGATTGCCCCTTTAATTGGCCCCACTGACCTTCTCACCCAAATCTGTGAAACACCCCATATGACATTGGTCCAGTGGTTCTTCTAACCAAGTCTAGTGATTCTCGCCAATGATTTGTGGCACAAGACGGAATTTCATGCTTTTCAACGAATGCCCCTTTAATTGGCCCACGTGACTTTGACCCAAATCTGTGAACACACACATGGCCCTGGGTCAGATGTGATATTTGACCGATTTTCGCTGCACTCGGCCCAAGCGTTTGGAAACAAGATGCATTATGGGAAGTGGTGAACATGACAGAACAGAGTGATAGATAGGATGTCACCAACCATGCCATAAAATAGCTCTGCAATACGTATGCTGAGCTCAAAATATGGTGCCTTTTGTTGCCAGTTTACCCCGGCGGCGGATATGGCTATGGGAATCATCACCTCAAAATGGTCGCCCTATGATTTGTGAATGGAAGACAAGTCTGGATGTAAGATATCATTCAAACCCTTTTAGTGTGTAACAGTTAGCATCAGAATTCAAATAATTCTAACCTATATTGTGCAAGCCCCCAACAATTACGTAAATGCTAATTCAGTCAGATGTACTGTAAATGAGGATCTT
>JAMKCH010005832.1:0-32629 GCA_023653785.1 Ophioderma brevispina
CACCTTCAACAATCAATTAATTGCAGCAACAGGTGTAAACTGAATAAATGTTACTATTTTTGCACATTTACAGTAAACGTAAGACATGTAGTTGGTATCACTTCTCAAAATGAAATAAGGGTATTGTGAAATTATTCTCATGAACCGTATAGTTGCATCATCACAAAAATAAAGATCCTTTAACTAATATGTCTAAAAACAATAAAAAAATAAGAAAAAATAAAACTCAACTGGCGCGATTCAAAACTGATAAACATAGGCTCATTTTCGCCTTGCTCATCGCCCGGATCGTCGCTAGACAGTAAAGACCTCTTACAAGCACGTCTGGTAAACAACACATGCAGCTAAAATGCATATTTTTGTTTATAACACTACTAACATGCATCTTGTATTACGAAATAACGTGCGCGTCACAGCTAAAAAAAAGGGATCAGAAAAAGACAATACTTGACCGTAATTAAAAATTTTTATTAGTAATTACTTTTTTGTCAATTCTCGAGGCCTATACGACTAAATTTATCAGAGAGGCTCGTATTTGAAATTTGAATACATCACATGTATAACAATAGTTGGATTCTCAATTTAAGTTATTTAGAGGAAAATACTGTAAATTTTCACAGTAATTATTCGGCAGAATTGCTGTAAGTAAAATACTGGAAAAAAATAGAATATTTTTTTGTTTTTAGAGTGTGGCAAAAGCGTCTCAGATACAGCTCCACACATTGTACTAATATAAACTTCGACGAGACTTCTATAGCCCCCCCCATCACCCCCCCGTGTTGATCAATCGGTGAGATGAATCTCGCAATATCCCATTGATCAGATAGCTCCTTGATAAGCAAGCGTGCGTGGGTTTCAGATACAGCAAACAGACGAATGCAGATTGGTCTGTGTGAAGACTTTCATTTGGCGTTTGCGGGATGATTCCCCAAATGAAAATTATTAGATCTGAAAATTGGATATGTTATTGTGCTCAAATTTGGTATATGAAAAAAAGAGCTTGTGATTAGTATCTAAAATGCAAAAAATCAATTTCGCCCAAAAATGTCGTTGGCCTGTTTGGAAGACTCATGACGATAATGTACCCGCGAAGCGCGCTAAAAAAATTACCATTTAGAACCTAAAATACGTGAAATGTAATTGCAATTAGTTACAAAATGCAGCGAAACGCGCGACGAAAATTATACCGTTTTTTTCAACAATTATGGTAAGAATATGAGGTATTTTTGGTCCAAAACATATGAAGAGCGCCAAAATTGAGGGGAAGTATTGTATTGGCCTTCCCCTCTCATCAAAATAGTGGGGTATATATACACCCATTACCCCCGAGATTTACGCCTACGGTGTGTTTGAGGGAGATCACAAAATGCCATGGTCTGCAATTATGGGGACTGTGAAATAAAGCCACGAAAAAAATCCATTTACCATGTCTTGAAAGCTCTTGAAACCGTTTAACCGATTTATACAACAGATGGCGTTACAAGGGTGGGTGTTTAATATGATTAACATATGAACAAATAATATGCTAATTAAGACGGTTGATAATGAATTGTTAATCTAAACTGTGAATTAATCTTTATAAACTGGGCTAAATGAGCAATAAATGAAGTTAAGAGTATGTAAAAATTTAAGCCCAGGAAAAGAAACACATGTTGAATCGCAAATTGGAATGGGAATGGCCAAAATAGATTATTTGCACATACGAAGATATCGTGTTCTTTCTCTATACCAACACACTTGAGAAAATACATCTATCTCTCACTCTCATCTCTCTCAATATCTCTTCTCTCTCTCTCTCTCTCTCTCTATCTGGCTCTCTCTTTATTGCTGACTGAAGCACCAATAGAGACAAAAAGACGGCATTTTCAAAAACTCACAAAAGTGACCTCATTACTTCAATTGATTGACAAACAGTAAGCTTAAAATGGTGAGTAGGGTCACTAACTTTAAAGTTGAATACTGCCTCAGGATGTGTACCAACACATTTTATTTAATGAAAACTCTGAATAACTTCTTATGACACTAAACTTATGCAGATCGTTTAAATCTGAAGTTGTAATCTGTATGTCTGAAATCTTCATCCATGTTATCGGAGATGGGCTAGTTCTAACATCTAAGGAGGAGCGTTCCAGAGCGTGTGGAAACGATTTGTTAGAACGAGGTTCACAAAGCATGGATCGTTTTGAACGTCTGAGGGGGGTTATATGGTTGAGAAGACAAGCAGTAAGTAATTATATTCTGGTGCAAGGCCATTCCGTGACTTAAAAGCAATAAGCCGCAGTTTGGACATTATTCTATAATCAACCGGCAACCAATGTATACTCCTTCAAAACAGGAGTGACATGAGATTGTCTTCTGATTTAAAGTGACCCAAGCGGCCATTTTGATACGCTGAAGACGGGCAATCTGATTTTTGAGGAAGGCCAAACAAAAGTGCGTTGCCCATATCAAGCCGGGAGGTTATAAAACTGGGAACAATCCGTTTCCGTGGCAACGTTGCCTATGGTAATTCAATTCAATGTATGGGAATAAAACCACTTTTGATTACAGTGGGCACAATCATCTGATGGGCATCCAGAACAAGTACAAGAATATATAACCATTACATTAAGACATAAACTTCTCTATACAGTAAGTAGAATTGTTTAGTTTACAAGTTTAAGCTCGTTTGAGGCTTACAATTCTAATAGTACACTTCATAAGAAATGGAGCATTTAAAGTGGTATGACACTATATTTGATACCTATTCTACCATTCATTCATTAGCTCTTTTCTAAGTTCCAGCGCGCGTATGTAACTTTTACTAAATTATACAAAAATCTTCCATATGGGGTTATCAAAAAATACATAGTTATCCATCATAAGAAAGATTTTACATCATTACAACCAACTATAAAGCCATGCCAGAAGTGTGGAAACTGTTGGCGTGGAGTTCATTTTTTAGTTTTGCGCATTCTTCACCTCTTACATCATTCAGTGCTGCATGAGAAAGAAGTGATAGGTGATTTCTATCTCGACAGTACATAATTTGAAGATCCTGTATTACGATCCGACCATGATTTAATGTTTTGCTCAAGTGGTAATGTGTGGGTACGAACTTTTAAACTTGAGTGCAGCAACCATTAAAAGTCAGTTCCCCCATCAAGGAGATAGTTTCTCGAGCGTGGCGTATCTTTGTATTTGCAATTAATTTAACGAGGGTTTTTCTTAGTTAAGGATTCTAAGCCAATTTTTATATCCCGATCTGTTTAATGGACTAATTGATTCAGTCCAGTTACGGTTCGTGGTTTCTGATGTTTGCGAACCTGTGATATAACCACAAGAGACAAGCGAGTCTTTTATGTGGGCGAGCCATTTCCATTTACTACTTTTACATTTAATTTCATGCATAGGAAAAACAGATGTTGGACAAAGAATTTTGGGGTTCTGGATGGTGATAGTGAGGAGGCGATCGAAAAATTTCAGTTTTAACTTGGTTGAGTTGTCGAATGGTCCCACCCTAAATCGCCATGAAGTGCTTCTTTAGCGGTATTTCTACTTGCGCGCAAAATTGTCCTTGCCAACGGAACTTGAAGGCTTTTAAATTTTATTACGGTCAGTCGCTGCCGCAGGTCCAGACTGAACACGCGTAGTTGATGGATGGGCAGTGCAATGGTTTTCCATAAGAGGTTCGCCGTAGTAAACACGGTTAAAATCATCCTGATTGTTAATTATTGATTTATATAACCGCAATGATATATTGCCTTTTCGGAACACGTCCTCGGACATGTGTATGGTTCAGATAAAATTTCTGCTAAACATACATCCCAAGAATTTATATTCATTAGTTTCTTTGATGTAGTTGTTACCAAGCTGCCAGTTTTGGTGGTTGTTGATTCCTTTTACCTACTAGAGAACGTTTAGATTTATCAAAGTTAAAATTTTACATCTATATTTATGCAGCGAATTCACCTGTTACATCAAGTAGACTTTCAAGTCTTTTTCATGTATCCCCTATTAAGACAAAAATCGTCTCCCGAAGAAGAGACAATTGGACTGTTTTGATATTTTAACACCAATTTCCTCTCCCTTATCATTTTTGCAAGTTCATTGATGTAAATACAAAAAAAGTACCGGGGACAACCCACAACTTGTTGCAGCCCCTCGTCGATGTTGATATAATCCGTTTCAATGTTACCAAATCTAACTTACTTTGCACGTTATCATATATATTCTTAATAATATTAAACAGGGAACCTCTAACCACAAGTTCCCATGCAGTAATTAACGTTTATCACGCCAAACCTGGGCGAACGTGTTGAAAATCTAAGATGATAAATAGTTGTTTCCGTTTCCCCCTGTCAATTTTCCTAATGGAGGTATAACTCTTAATTGTGCAAATATGGTCTCGCATCGCCTGTCTGGGCGGAGGAAACCACCTTGAATCTCTGTGAGCAAATCATTGCATTCAAGAAAATTTGAAATAGAGTTAGTAATAATTTTTGTGTACAATTTCGAGACACAAGAATTGAGACTGATTGCCTCGGGAAATTATTAAGGTCTAATTTATCGCCTTTCTTATGAATCGGTACAATTACACCCTTATTCCATTCGTCCGGATGGATTCTAATTCAGAGAAAAAGAAGCGTTTGAAAGATACTATGAACCGGTTAATGATTGGGTCACCCCCATTTTAATTAATTCGTTGAGTTAGGGTGTCTAGAAATGGTGAGGTGAGGGATCTTGGTACAGATGTCCAAATAGAATAACTTTAAAACTCATCAAGTGTTATATCAATCTTATCAAGTACCTGACCATCCTTGTTATTTACGGAATGACTCAATGAAAGCTTATTAACAAGGGTCTTTAGTTTGCAAAAGTTTATCCCCTTTTAAATTTAAAGAACCATTTGCCCAAAATATTATTTGATAACGGTTGTTTTAATAAAATTGTTTATAATCAGTAATGGAGTCGGAATGTGGGGGATTTTAAGTGTACTAGTTTGGTTCTTTTGTGTTGAGCCCTTTAAGATACACGCATTTCCCCCTCTCTCGATTAAGTCTAGACCTTATCGTTGTTTTTGCATCGTCTTTTCACGGATTAATTTATAACAGTAATTGGTTCGACTATAGTCATCCCAAGATTATCTAAAACTTCTTTATTGTGTTCACCGGATTTAATATTGACGGTGCCGCCGATTCGATTGGCGTCGCATTTGAATGGCTTGATCTATGTCTTTGTCATAAAAGGGCTTTGTTGGGTGAACTTCTTCACAACAATGGACTCTTTGGCAGCATGTAACAATCTGTTTCCAATTAGCCAAAATAGATTAGCATCTGCAATCATCAATGTGAATCTGAAAGACATTGTAATGTTTTCTAAAGTTTGTATAGTCATGATGTGTTGATATCCCAATAAATCTTTATAATTAGAGACTTGCGGAATCACTTGAAACACACTTCTTAACATTATTTTAGAATAAACAGGCGAATGATCGCTACGCAATTGGTACAATCTATTATCTCAAACAAACTTTCAAGAACAGACAGGAACACTGTCAGATACAAGAATGTCAGCACGATAGATTGAGAATCATTTCTGAACCAAGTAAAGCGGCCTGAACATAGTTTTGGTACATTTGAATCGTAAGGTCGCCATCATCGGAAAAATTCGATTTCCAGTCAACTCGGCCCCCAAACCAACTCGGCCACAAACCAACTCGGCCACAATCCCTTACCAACTCGGCCCCATTACCAACTCGGCCACAACCTTACCAACTCGGCCCCAAATCCTTGACCAAATCGGACCCAAACCAAGTCGGACCCAAAACAAATCGAGGCCCACATACAAATATGCCGCCAAAAGGATTAGGTCCTTCTGATTGTTTTAATTCATAGATTTTTTTGTTTCGCGTTTTTTGTTTGTTTGTTTTTGGGGTGTGTCAAAACAGCTGTTGTGCTTTATGTGGTAAATCTTTTATTGCATTTAGAGACATTTTTTCGGGGCTTTCGCCCGCCAATTTTTTCCACCTAGACCAGTTTTTAAAAAAAGTTTAAAAATATCAGAAAACTTAAAATACAAGGCGGTAAAAGTCATCTATACAAACTATGCGAGCGGGATGTTGAGACTAACTTTAAACATGTGAATGGTGATCAAATACAAAGAAAACAACCAACTCGGCCCCCAAAAAAAGTTTCCAACATACGCGCCATTGAACTGTAAAACATCCAAACAGTAATCATGAATCGATAAGCGGACCAGACTCGCAGTCAGTCTTCACGTGAAAGGGGAATTGATTTACCCGGGATTTATTGATTAATGCACCCGGAGACATGCGAGCGAGCTTATTATTGGTCTCCAGCCTGAACGGGATGAGCGCGGATGTGCGATCGATATACTGGGCCAATTCTTTCAATGACAATGCCAATGAGGTTTAAGAACTCAAGATATGCCATTGAGTTACTATCGGTTATAACACACATCGAAACCTGCTTAATGTTGTACGTGTTTGCATATACGAGTGGCCTATACCAACCAGCTGCCAAATGGGGAAAATATTAAATGAGTGCATATACAATGTCTAAACAATCATAAAAACCTGCCGGATTTCACAACAGACGTAATAAACAAGTTAAAACCACTATCAGTCATTTTTTTCCAAATTCAAAATGGCCATTTTGTCTCTAAATTGTTAGTATGGTCATATCAACACTTACAGTTCCCTTGTGAAAAAAACAGACACTAAAGCATTTAAAGCGTCTTGAAAATCAGATGCAATTTACGATGTTTTGTAGACTAAAAAGTCGGATCCCGACTTTTATTAGAAACAAAGCATAAAAAATCGTCACTGCTCGAAAAATTACCAACGTATTACGCCTATTTAGCCACTTCCAGAGGCAACAACAATTCCAATACAACAGTGCAAAAAGTGGACTTCGATGAAAAATAAGGGCGCGTTTGTTTACATTTTGAAAAAGATCGCTGATAGTGACTTTAAATTGCATTTTGGGAACATCTACAAAATGTTAGGCAGTGTAATATGATATGAATTATTTATATGGTATATTGATATGTAATTCACGAAAATAGAGCTCCCGGAAATAGGGTTTAAACCATGTTTTGGTAACCATTAACTTATAAATACGAACCCTTAAAAATTCTTAACCAAACCAAACGTCAATGTTTTATCAATCGCTCTATGGTTTTATGTTTTTTATAAAAGACAAATATTCTGGAGGATGGTTGTCAAATAGATAACCAAAAGTTCTAAGTCACAACTTTTTCTTCTGAGACGAATGCTATGGTAATATCTATATTATGAAGGGCTTCGACACACTGTATTTTTAAATTACTATGTGACTGAAATTCATTAAAACAAAAAGCTACAAAATATCCTTTACACATTTTATTGAATCGATTATTTCAAAAAGCAAAGAAAATCTGCATGGTTTTTCTTATGGAGGATTTTTGTTGTTGTCCAAACTTTATGTTTTATGAAAAAAAATAGGAAAACCATAAAACATTGTAAGTTTTTAACTTGCATGCTGTTTTTAATCGGCCTACAGAAGCAGTGCTGCATTGCCGAGCACACTGCAGAAAATACTAAATCATCTTCTAATAAAAGACCACTTTTTCAGTTTAATCACTTCAGGTGCTCCTAAATTTCTGTACATTAAAATTAAGAGATTGCTATCAGGACAAATTCAGTTTAGATTAAAAATTTAAATCAAAATATATTGAATATAATTAATAGATTCAAAAATAATCATAATTTAGATTTGTCCTCCATTTTAATCTAAGAAATTGGGAGAGTGTGATTTTAACACTGGCGAGCATGATTAATTTTCATATAAAATTCATCCGATCGATTGAGCCCAAAATTTATTGGCAAGCTATGAGTGCAAAAATATTGGGCGAGGGGCGCAAAGATTTTAAAACTCATAGCGAGACCATTAAATAGCGGCGTAAATCATCTGGTTTTATGATTATCATGTTTCAGATCCGATATTGTCAACACTCGGACTCTCAAAACATGATAATCAACCAAAGCGGTTAAAATGTCTCGTGTCTCTTTACAGATTCGAATACATACAGGATCTTTTGATGCTGTAAGGGACATGGATGGGATGGCTCTGACAAAACAATGAGTCGCAACTAGAATGTCAGCGTTGGATTTTATTTTTGAAAATATCAGACGACTACCTATTCCATTAAAATTCCAATAGGGCAGTTTATTGTATAATTATTTAACTACTTTGTAACAGCCCTATCCTTTCGGATAATGTCCACATTCACAATATAAAAATTAATGTTATGATTTTTGCGTTCAAATGATATGGATGGTGCTCAATTTCCCCAATGTTTGTGTGCAGTTAATTTAGAGAATTAACAAACACAAACATTATTTACACTCTAAAGAAAAAAATGTTACAGTTCAACTTGAGCCATTATGCAATAGGAGCACTCTTAAAATAATAGCATGCTGTTGTCTTGTTCATTGTATGTATTTATAGAATTTAGATATCTCATAATTTTCATGAAAGCCGTTCAGATTTCCATACAACTTTTGGATAAATACATTAATTCTAAGGAATAGAATTTGTGTCGTCCCAAATTCAGGAAAACAATATTGTGCCAATTTTTTAAGTTTTAACCTTTCGAAATCAGAAATTTGACATTCGAAACCATTTTCCGAGATTTATCAGACGTGAGTCTGTATTTAAAATTGGGCTTCTTTTGAGGGTCTCAAGATGTTTGAGCAGAAGACAGTAGTGATCGAGCACGTATTGGGGCAGGTACTGCCTTTTGCACTGTAAGTTGAAATTAATCTGTTAACGGTTGTGGTAGAGGATCGGTATTTGGGCTAAATTAAACTTATGTGTTGAAGTCTTTTCCAAGCCGAAAGGCTTGTGTTGTGGTTTGTGGAGGAAAGGTGGCTGTTGAGATGAAATCTGAGCGGAAGTTATTTAAAGAATAAAAGTACATCTTTAAAAGATTTACTTCAGAGCGACTTTCACTCATTTTACATTTAGTGAGTGGGCTTACTTTCCCGAAGTTCATTTGCATCTTCCGATCTCAAGTGTAACGTTTCCATTTTTGCTAATTAAGATCAAGTTTAATAAACGGAAGTATACCCCAATTTTAACTACTTGTGATTCACAAATTGAGCACAAATGTATTTTTTTATTGTTCTAGACTTCTAGGTGGCGTATTATGTATAAGTAATCCGTGTAATTTTATGAACGTGCTAATAACTAGCAATATATAATATAGTGACTCCTTTTTATCAATGTTTCAATTCGCATACGCGGTATCCCTTAAAAATCGAAAGCCCTGACTTTTGCACCGATGTAAAGCTTCCATCAAAAATAACCTTATCTGAAATGTGAAGTTGAGAATTATTTCGTTGGTACAACATATTGAAATTCTAATTTCCCATGGAGCAAATACGGAAGTTCGGCCTTGTTATATTGAAATATTTCATATTTAAAAGCATTACGAGAGATTGAGATTTCCAGATCTATGTTGATCATAATACGTGGAATTTATAATATTGATATGGGTGACTTTATTTAACAAAAAACATTCAATTTTAATAATTAGAAAAAAAAACGCGTACCCAATTATTTTATGCCTTTCGTGCGAGATATATTGCGATTTTAGCGTTTTCAGTTTCTTTAAATTTAAATAATGACCAAGTGGAACAAAAGATGGGTAGGAAAATTGATTCAACACTATACTTTTGGAAAATGCAAAATCAAGAAAAAGATCAGGCCGATATCAATCTTGTCAATGGTTTAATGGCCGAGTTGAAAACAATATTCGCAACCTTTGGAGAACAATTAAAAGTACAAGAAATTACAATTAAGAATTGGAATCTGCAAAAATCTATAGGATACACCCCAAATGTAATATTTGTGTGGGAATCCGTACATAAAGGCAGAGATATTTATTCAGCGGCATTGGAAAAAATGGTCTATCTAGTAAACTGTGACATCGGAAAATCCGGTTATGTTGTAGAATAGGTAAAATTACCTTAAAACACCTTATGAAATGACTCCTCTGTAAACAATGACAAATCGACTTTCCGAGATCACATTCATTTTTCTTCATTCCCCGAACAAGGACTCCAAACTTCGGCTACCATCTTTTTTGTTAATAATATTAGTGCCTGCAATGCCTCTTTTCTGTAATTCCTAGAGCAATATCCAATATTTTCTGTATTATTCTGTTCTCATGTATACTTATGCTGAATAATTCGTTATGAATCGTTAAATGTCAGTTGGAGTTACTTGGTAATCAGCATAATTTATAGATTACTTTATTCGCTTTTACATTGAAATGAGTAAAACACTTCATTGCGAAGTGATCGGAATGAAACCCTTTAATGTTAATGAGAGTATTCATTCAATAAATTTTTTGATTTTTAAGATTTAAAACTTTAGTTTAACTATTGCAGAGTTCTTCCCACACTGTGGAATTAGGTAAATTTGTTAAAAAGGGATACGTTTGAGTAAAGCCCCATACATGACGGGGTCCGATCTGGGACCGTGAGTGACAAGCGGGCAAAGATAACAGATTTTTTCAGGCTTACCCTATTTCATAGTATTTCATATAGATTAAACACGTACACTCTACAAAAAATCTAGTCAAGGACAAGATATCTTGTCCAAGGGACACCTAATAGAAATCTTGTCAAATGTCACAAGTCAAATGTAAATTCCCATGTCCCTATAGAAAAGGTCTTGATATAACATTTGCACAACTACACAATAGTTTCAGCACAGTTGTTGTGGCTGTGTTGGGGACCTTTGAATTTCCATTCGATTTGACTTTCGGTAATGTTGGCAAGACTTATTAAGTGTCCCGAGGATCGACATGATTCTTGTAATTTTGACCTGAATTTTTTTTAGATGTAATATTCCACCTGGATTTGTATACAGAAAATGTATCTTAAAAATGAAACAAAAGGGTTCACCGGTGATTAATTGAATTGCTTATATTCGATAAAACATGACTGAAGTTATACTTTGCGATGGAATAGGAAAGCAATTTAAAAAATCATTTTCAAGCTTAATCCTTTAGATGGGGCCCTAGCCCTACGATTCTTCCACTCCCATATTTCTTAGGGAAAGATATAACATCTTACAAAACCAGAGCTTTCATTTGTTAAGCAATACCGGTTTAGGAAAAACTTCGTTGCCTTACCTTAACCTTCGGGCCTAACAATGATCACGAATCATGATCATACTTTGTATTCAGATATTGTTAATTAGGATATATGTGGAAAAAAATAATAATTTTGTATACCACATTCACGGAAACAAAACTCAGCTCCTTCAATTTGGACAATGTTGAGGCGTGTTATGTTCAGTGTTCGGGAAATTATAGTAATTTTACCAGTCGTTTTGCAAGATTATGTACACAAGCTAAAAATTTTAGCATGAAAAAATAAAACAACTGTTCAATTCGAGTAATCACGCATCTCTTACATTTTGTACGAACGAGACACAGTATATAGCACAAATGTCGTGTCAAAAAAATTTGCCACCATCAGAATTATTTCAATTTTGTGGACACTGGAAAAGTCTGTAATACATTTTTGAATGGTCTTATATTTACTGGCGTTGATTTAACAACAATGGCACTACGCGGACACGCGAAAGCGGTGCACCCAACAAGAAAACAAGAACCAAAAAACATGACAACAAAAAAATTTGAATAAAACAAAAAAAACGGTTAATGTCTCCGATTGGTAAATGATGTCCGTATTAATTGTGTGTACTCACCATGGAGTATTATAGTAAAATTAAAAACACTTCCGGTGGTACGACATACTACGTGTTATACTACATACTACCACATCGATCACCAAAAATACAGTACCGTAGTTTCATGGTTTTGCTTAGTTCAACGTAGTGCTAACTCAGTGAAAAAACCCTGAACTAATCGATAAAATCCCGGTGGTGTAAAATCCTTTCACAAACTAATGCGTTAATGAAGACAGACCGATGTCTGGTCTGGTCATCATCAGTATCGATTCATGATTACAAATTGAAGTTAAAAGAATAAAACGTGGCATTGCTGTTGTTTGCGCGCTTTATGGTGGAACCGAGTGGGTGGAACTCTAAATTTTTTTTGGGCCCGAGTTGGTTGTTGTTAACTTTGATTGATCCCCATTTAACTGTTTATATTTCGTCTCAGCTTTCACTAAGCCATATAGGTTGTAAATAATTTTACAGGCATGTTTTGTTGTATTTAAAGTTTCAAGAGATTTAAAACTTTTTTTAATGGTCAGTCAAGGGGGTGGCAGAAAAATGGGGCAAAGCGGCCGACAAAAAATAAGTCAGTTAAATGCAATAAAAAGAACTCCCACATAGAGCATAGCTTTTTTGACAACATACACAAAAAACAACTACGAAACAAAACAAGTGTAGGCCTATGAATCATCTTTTAAGAAAACAAATATTTTGGGGCCGAGTTGGATTGGGTCCGAGTTTGGATTGGGTCCGAGTTGGATTGGTCCGAGTTGGTAGGGATTTGGGGCCGAGGTTGGTAGGGGCTTGTGGACGAAGTGGTTTGGGGCCCGAGGTCGGTTGGTCCGAGTTTGGTTGTGGCAGAGATGGTTTGGGGCCGAGTTGACAGTGATTCCGAACATGCCGCTTAGTTAGGCCCAAAACGTATCCTTTCAACGCGGCCGTCTTTTAACAAAACTCAAAGCGTGGTAAGCTTAATGTGATATTAATGATACAATTATTAACAATCATAAGGCTTATGATATTTGCGCAACGAAACCGAAAAGAACAATCGTTTAAATGAAGGGATTGACGAAGAGGAAGCATGCCAAAAAGTCAACTGTCAAAAACATCAATAGTTCAGTCAAACAAAAATAGAAATCTACCAAAACATCTGTTTCGACAAAATATCACCTCCTATATAGGACATGATATTTGCGAAAACCGATTTTGTTGGTGTTTCTGCTGAAATATTTATGTTTGAATTGTGCAACGCTTTCTTGTCAAATACCTTTAATTTAACGATGTTTGCAGGAGGGTACAGTTGGTGTAGTAGTTATTATATTTAGTGCTTATTGAAGTCTTTTCGCAAAATATCAGGTCCTATATAGGATGGGATAATTTTGCGAAACAGATTTTGTTGGTAGATTTTCTACTGAAATATTGATGTTTTGACTTGTTGCACGCTTCTTTTTCGTCAAACCTTTCATTTAAACGATTGTTTGCACGAGGTTACAGTTGATGTAGTTACTTAGGGCTTATGCACACTCTGTTTCGCAAAATTCAGGTCCTTCTATAGGAGGTGATATTTGCGACGAAACAGATGTTCTTGTTCACAATTTGAATTCCAATAAGACTGTAAGATTCTCTGAATACTTTCACTAAGTGTTCGAGTCAACAGACATTAGTTGCAATCTGCATCTCCCAGTGTTTATTTTTTTTCCAAAAAATTACCCCTCGTCCCACCTTAAAATCTGTTTCGTTTGTTTCGTTTCGTTGCGCAAAATATCATAAGCCAATAATATAATAAAGCATTTTGAACTGGCAATGTACAAAGCCAAAAATGGAAAATCTTTCAAAAACGACAACAATCATGCATGAAAAATAGCTTTTTGACGCATTTTAAGAATGATATTGTCATTGGCCTTGTGATACTTCACTGATGCTACAATCATGGAAAAAAAATGTTGCCACACTTTGTTCCCGAATTGGCGTATAAGCGCCCCCCCTCTCCCTCTGGGCATGTTGATCCAAGTCATGTTGTTCGCAGCCTCGTCGAGGTCCACCACATTGATTGATTGGGGTAGGGGACGGATCAGGATAAAAAACAAAAAATGAGCAAACATCTGATTTCCAAGGAACAATGAATTACCCAATTCGGATCATACTGAGCTGTGAGCATGGGGACTGTTTGATTATATTGTAAAGTGTGGCAACTATTTTTGCATGGATGTAGGTGAGGCTCTGTTTGCAAAAAGATGGGAAATGGTGGCCTATTTATTGGTGACAATAATCGTTGAATGCCCGGTTGAATGCATGTGCTTCCACCCAAAGACCCTTTGCTTTGCGAGTTTTCGTACTATCTAAATCCAGATTGCAACAACAATTACAAACATTGGTAACGCTAGATGACCGAAAAACCATAACAACAGATAAAACCCTGACAACCATAGTTCAAACATTATTAAAACGACACCAACAAAATAATACGACGTCTAAATCGGTAACCAGGCTCACTCAAGTGACGATGTACGATTCATATTAGTCTATAGTGCCAATTTTAAACATAGACCCAAAAAAAAACCCTTTTGTAGACAAAACGAAAGGATTATACTTTATGGAATGGTGACCTCACGTGAGTAAAGCGACAACAGACCGAGCTTGATATCAACTTTGCATGTGCGTTGTTTTTTCGAACTATTTATTGCAAGTTTTGGCATGTCTACATAAAAATACGACGCAGTTACTGCCTCTGAAGCCACTTAAAAAGGCTATTATCCCACTCGGGAACACTGCTACTTGATGGAAACTGTAAGTTATGAAAAGAGCATTTCCAAGTGCTCATAATTTGGTCATTGTTAAATGTGTCAACGTGGGTGGTAAAGGGTACTCGATCGACCAATATGAATCGAACCACTAACATAGAGAGTACTGTGTAAAAAACTAATATTGGTCTACCAAAAAATGGAGTTACACTTTCGATCATAACTACCAAACCAAACATCATTTAGCCCTATAATTCACAGGTAAATGAGAAAATAGTAGCTTTCTAGTTTCTTCTGATACCAAAATTTCGACCACTCCGGAAAATTGAGCTTATGGGGACGAGGCTATTTGCGATAGGCCAGGACCTTTAAATATAGCTTACTATATTCAGAGAAAAACAGGGATTTTAGGTTTTATTGCTACCAATATTCCCATGAGACTACACTTGTGACGGACGTTCAGATGAAAAATTGGGGATGAAGTTAGAGTATTCTGCCCACCACATCCTCAAACGTACAGTTTATTCCATTGACCACAAAAAAACAGAAAACTCGGGGGGGGGGGGGGGGGGGGGGGGGGGGGGGGGGGGGGGGGGGGTGGGGTGGGGGGGGGGGGGGGGGGGGGGGGGGGGGGTGGGGGGGGGGGGGGGGGTTTCGGCTGGGAATTCATAGGTGGTGGCACAATACCAAATGTATTCCGAAAAATTAAGTTACAAAATTTGTGATCAAATGATTGAGCTGCCGAATTCAAAACTTCGTAAAGAATACGTAACATAATACAACTAAAAAATAGCATCAAAACACACGGAATTTTACATAAGGTGACACTGAAGTGTCCGAATGGAATAGCTAGTTCCACTCATGTTACTATAGTCATCCTTTCCCTTGCTTTCGTCTTTAATTTCTTGGCATTTTCTTTAAAGCACACGATCGTAGCACATCACGAAGATCTGCCATCTTGACTTCTTGCTGACAGTGTAAAAATCCTCTTATAAAGGGAGCACAACGGAAGATTACTTTTTCTGTTTTTTTCCGGGGGGGGGGGCCACTGAAATGGGAAGTTGGTACGGGTTATGGCGGCCAGGATTTTAGTCGCATTAAAGTTTTAAAGAGACATGCGGGCATTTCCAGAAAAAAAAGAAAAGCGCACCCAATTTTGTCGACCCGGTGGTTTTTTTTTGTGCATATTGGAATGCTTATCAATGTATAAAACCTGAAGTGAAGAAAGTTGAATAGCCAGAATGATTGAGTATTTTATGTCGTGCCACGAAGAAATTCAAGCACGGTTTTCTATGGGAACCGATTACGATAGCAGGCAAGTTCAAATAGCGGTTTTGTACGATTATTGTTGTCCAAATAGTAGTCCTTAAGCCATCAGGAATTTTTAGCCAAATGGTATCCTGAAAGGGGGCAAAACGATGGCCTACTTATTATTCCGCATCAGTTACACTATCCTTACACAAAAAATGCATGAGAACATTTCTGGAATGGTAGCTATAACCAGGTAGGGGATAATCAAGGATGACACAGGGGTCAAAATTTTAAAATGATCCGGTCAGGTTGAAAAGTATGCCAGTCAATTTGTCCAAACTATAGGCCTAAGGATTTCAAAAGGATAAGTTTGTACATCTACAAAAACCCCAAAGTTTTGGCGTTAAGGTTTAAAAAAAGCAAAAAAAAACAGTTAAAAGGTAATTTCATGTACAGGGGTCAATTTTTATATTGCACCAATTGGTTAAGTGCAAATGATTGATGGAGTTGGGATTAAAATAAGGAATAGTTTTGAGAGTTTTTAACGGCTTGCTTACAACGTAGGTAAATATTAAAGGTAGCCAACTGTACAAAGTACAGATGGCTACCTTTTTGGTAGCCAGCTGCTACCTGAGCTACTTTCAGTTGATCCTCGCCTTAGGCACTCAGTCAGGTCTCATGACCTTGCTGTGAAAGTCCCAAGGTCCCAACTTGGCCTCCCACAGAAGATCATTTCTCCCATTCTCTGTAAGCTTATGGAATGCCCTTCCTGCTCATGTAGCATCAAAAACCAGGACTTGCAGAGTTTCAAAAGGGAGGTTAATCGCTATCCTGGCGCCAATCCGTCAGTGTTACTAATTAGATAACTGCTGTTAATGCCTAGATTAGCCTTGCCATAAATAAATTTAAAAAACAAGGTCAAGCCCCATTGAATATAATGGACGTAGACTGTTGTTGCCCCCTATATCTTTTTAGACAGTCAAACCTATTCCTTATTTCAATCCTATGAGCTCCACCAATAATTTGCACCATATTTTACCCAAATCAGAGCAACTTTGAAATTTGACCCCTGTACACCTGAAAATGACACTTTTTTTATTTTTGCTGTTTTTAGCCTATAACTCCAAAACTTTAGGCTGTAGTTAGTACAAACTATACCTTTTTTTAATCCTTAAGATCAGACAAATAATGTGGTATACTTTTCAACATGATTGAAGCAATTTAAAAATTTTCCCCGTGTGTAAACCCTGGTTACCACCTACCTGGCTATAGCTACCATTCCAGAAATGCTATGCTTTTTTGTGTAGGCCATGGTATACTGATGCTGCATAATAAGTGTCGTTTTGTCCCCTTTCAAGATACCGAAAATTTTCTCGGTTCATGGACTACAGTAAACCTTCGAAACGTTTGCGGTAGGTGGTCTACCACTGATTCAGTGAAATTTGAAAGAAATTTGTATCCTCAAAAAAATCTCCTCCTGTCACTTTAAAGCCACTATCAGCGACATTTTCAAAATGTAAACAAATTGTTGCATTCCCTATTTTTCATCAAAGTCCATTTTTTGCACTGTTGTATTGGAAATGGTTGTAGTAAAGACCTCTGTAAACACGCCGTATTTGTCAAGAAATGATGATTTTTATGCGATGTTTACTAATAGGCCTAAAAGTCGGGATCCAACTTATTAGTATAAAAAACAGTTGTAAATGGCATTTTCAAGACCGCTTTAAAATGTTTTAGTGTCCGTGTTTCACAAAGAACACTAATGTGTTGATATGACTTAAGGCTCATTAAAGTCAATTCCGAGTTTATCGTTACATTTTTTTCCTGGTTGATGAGGTGACTTTTTCATTTTTGTGTCGCCTGCCCTAAGGCAGGAAGACACATAGGGATCACTTTGTCCACTGTTGTTGTAGTCTGTTGTTGATGTCTGTTGTTGTTGTTGTCTGTTGTGAAAAAGGGTTAACATTTGCCTGTAATATACTTTGATGGATTTAAACCAAACTTGGGTCACAGGTGCAACATGGCATCCCCCACTTGTTGATGAGGTCAAAGGTCACATGCCAAGGTCAAAGGTCATATGAGGTCAAGTTGTAAAATAGGCTGAAAATGTAAAATTGAAAAGTTGAAGTTCAATTGGAACCAAACTTGAATCATAGGTGCAACATGGGATCCCTCATTTGTTGATGAGGTCAAAGGTCACATACCAAGGTCAAAGGTCATATGAGGTCAAGTTGTAAAATAGGCTGAAAATGTAAAATTGACCTCATTTGAAAAGTTGAAGTTCAATTGGAACCAAACTTGAATCATAAGTGCAACATGGGATCCCTCATTTGTTGATGAGGTCAAAGGTCACATATCAAGGTCAAAGGTCATGTTAGGCCTATCATTCGCTAACCGCGACGGCAGGCGACACAGGCGGTCCGAGGACCGATGTATTTTTCATTATTTCATCAGATTTCATTATTGACCTTAAATGTGTACAAAATGGAAATAAATGCACCGAAGAAATTTCACGAAATGTGGTTGCAGAAAAAACCTGGATTTGCTTCAAAGTTATCAAATATGTTTTACAAACAAAAATATACGTTTCCAATCACTAAACCTGGTGAAAACGATATTTTGAAAATAATTATTTTGGCAATCTTGAATTTTGACGCTGGTATTTCTAGTCTCCAAAAAGCGATGCGGGCCGGTAACGAAACTCGGAATCGACTTTCGTGCGCCTAACACTAGCAAATTTGAGACAAAATGGGCCCGGAAAACGGGCATTTCAAATTTTGAAAAAAATGACTGATTGTGGCTTTAAGGCCCCCATTTCACGTCTCTCCAGCAGTTCTAAGACCCCCGGTTGAAATTTTTGCCTCAGAAACTAAATTTTAGCCAAATTTCAGCTCCCAAGCCCTCAGTTCTTCGTAATTGCTCATCTTTGCTGAAAGGTAGAGAAAGGTTTGTCTGTACTTTTAATCTACTAGTATCATAACGATATTGTTTTTATCAAGCAAGTTGCAAAAAATGACAAAATTCTTCCAATAAGTATACAAATGAGCTATTAGGCTGCTGTCCCACTTACTCCACATCAAATCCACTAAAGGTATACACCCCAACATTTTTCCTTGCCCTCCCCCCTTGAGCCCCATGCTGTCAAAAGTGATGGATAACTGTCAAATTACAGTTAAAATAGCAAATTCTTGCCCGATACATAAGCTTACATACATACTTCAGCATATTTAATGTCATATATTTATCTTTTTTACCATTAACATTGCAATAATCTGTAAGCTTTGTGTGCATTTACCAATTTTAACCAGAAATGGGGGGAAGTTTCCCCCTCTGGCTCGAAGAAGTGGGATGATATGGATCGACCAAAATAGGTATTTTCATCCCATTTTAGCCTAAATTTGGATGAAATTAGAGTAAATTCGGCAAATTTCATCAATTGGAGCAAATCACCGAGATGACTTGCAAATTTTACCCCTTCTGGAGGGACGACACAGGAATTTTGCCACCTCTGGCGGGAGGACTTGGGAATTTTTGCCCCATCTGGATCAACTGCCTTGGTACGCCACTGTGTGTCGGCACTTCTGACCTGAAAGGGGGGGGGGGCTTGTTGCCATCCTCTGTCCATCACTTTGGATCACCCTGTACACTATCAGTGATTTATCAGAGTCAAAATATTTGAAATTTGCAGGAATAGCTTAAAAGTGAAGAATAAGCCTGTAGAATTCTCATATATGTTACCTTTTCCAACTGAAGAATTGACTGAAAACGAAGAAAACGCAGTTATGCCGAATCCCCAATTCAATTCGTGTATAGTAAGTGTCCGAACGGACACTAATGACTAAACATCCGATTTTGTTCTTTTTAGGTTGCTTTTGGTCGTATTATTTGCAGAGTATGTTAGGACACCTATACTTGTTACAGACATGCAAAAATCTGATTTTTTATGATTTTTTCGATTTTCTGATTTAGCAAATCACTGATAGTGACTGCTGGTGGGTGTTGGCATGAAAAGGAGCATTAAAGGTGCTTGTACCGATTTTTGTCTATCGTGTTCTCTACTTGATATGAGAGCCTGATACTTGTACACACTGACCGTCAAGTACCATGGGAAACAAACTTGCGGTTTTGATGCTAGACGAGATATTGCATAGTGCAAAGCCCTATTCACTACTGTGCTAATATTGATGGTTAACCACTAAAACGGTAGTTTTTATACAACCGTTTCTTCAGAAAAAAATGGATTTGAAAGCTCAAATTTCAGGACAACAAGAAAAATATGGTCTTTCACCTGGTATCAAAATTGATACTACTTCCGGGTTAATCGGGGGGTCCCAAAAGCGATCGGAACAAGCACCTTTAAATGTCAATTGACAATTGCATTAATTCATATGTGGCACCAGAAAAGAAGGGTTTTAGTATGGTGCAAAGAAAATAGAAAGGGTTTGGTACAATTCAACAGTTATCACTGAAGTGTACATAGGTCCATATGGACTCAAAATTGGGAGTTTGGACATCTCACATTAGAACTCAAAATAATTTTGGACTGCATTTCTTTGTTTTTGTCCAACTTTAGATTGCCCATTTTTGCAAAAACAGACCTCATTTTTTCTACATGACCTACAGGGTTGGATTTGCTTTTAATAAACTTCGACTAAATGTGAAAGTTAGATTGGAATCGAACCAGATGGAATTGAACCAAACTGAAATTGGATTAAAGGGATGTTCTTATTATGGGGAGGGGATGGGAGGATTCAGGATTGCCACACAAGACCAAAGTTACACCCCCCTCCTTTGCAAGATGAAAAATCTTACAACAAACCCCCTATAGTAGTTGGGTTCTTTGTACCACTGAATATCTTAAAAGCCACTATCAGTATTTGCTACATTCAGCAAGTCGAAAAAATCATCAAAATAGATTTTAGCATGTACGTAGCAAGTACAGGTATCCTAACATACCCTGCAAATGAGAAGACAGAAGCAACATAATAGGACAGAATCGGAGATTTTAGTTAGTACTGTCCGTACAGACAATTAATACAACACGTAAATGGAATGAGATATCCTATCTTGGAACACTGCCGTTTTCTTCCTTTTCTTTCAATTCTACAGCTGGAAAAGGTAACTTAATTATGAGAATTCTACAGGATTATCCTTCACTTTTGAGGACTATTCCTGATAATTTCAAATATTTTTCAAACACTGATGTGTCTTTAAGTTCAGAAATGGCAGACAGAATTGCGCACTATTGAAAGGTAGCGATTTGAAATTTTTTCTTGATTTTCCACTCAAATCCATACACTGTATTCTTAGCATGTGTGCGTTATATGGCATGATGCGTGCGTGCATGCGTGCATGCGTGTGTGTGTGAAAAGATGATGTCAAAAGGTTCACCAAGAGTTGGGGGGGCATCCATATAAGATAGATCCGTTAAAGGATTTATACCTGGTATATACCAAATACCTTGTCTTTGGCGTATAGAAATGCCTTGGACAGAGAAAACAACAGGCGGATTTGGATTACGTAAATTAGTATTTGTTCCTTATATGTAAATTAGAAATTTTTACAATTAAATTTTCTCACCCCAAAAATAATTCTCAGCTTATCCTTCACATGGGGTGGGATTTTTGTGATTGATTAGAAAGCTGTTACATTAGTGCAGAAATCCGAAAGAAAGCTGTAATGTGAAATCTCTGGTTGCACCTTAAATCTTTAAACATCTCATTGCCCAATTAATATGATATAAAGAGCTGCACCATCCTGTTTATCTTAGTAAACATTAGACAATAGTGACTTGTCTTAAGGTCAAAATAGCCCATCATTATCAACTTGAAACACAGGCTCCATGATACATCGTGAGGTGGCACTTTAAAGCAATAATAGCCACATTTTGAAGAAAACACCCCCCCCCTTTAAGTGTTAAATTTGGTGAGATTATGCAGTTGTGTGTATTTAACTAGTAAAAACTACGGTACCTGGTGTTGTTGTGTGTGTAATGCTCAAAAGTGCGACGCATAGAGAAGTTTGAGCTTTACCGTAGTTCACAAGACAATTACCAATGCAACTGTGCAAAAAATTTCAATTGTTTACGAATTGGGGGCTCTCTTCACAAAATGTGCTATTATTATTGCGTAAGGTACCCTTCCTTTTCCAGGTACGCGCTACCTTAAAGATTAAGGCAAGGACGTCTGTGGGTGTATTATATGGGGTCGCGGGGGGGGTCGGCCAATGATAGCGTCGTTTTTGCGGTTCCCAAGGATTTAGCAATAATCATGAAAATGACAAATATTCTCAAGTCGAAAATATTTAGTATGGGGGTTATACATGTATGCGGGTAGCAAATGGGTTGAAATATGGTGACACATCTCATGATCAAAGGAAATTAAATGCACTTGTTATTCCAATTACTTTTTAAATACATTCTAAAGCAACAACAAACAAACAAACAGATTCAATATGTTATCAGAATGATATTGGTTTATTCCATCTATTTGGAAACAAAATTGAACAATTTCCAAAAGCGGATGGCTGCTGCATACACTATCTCACCATAACTAATAGCGTTCTATATGTCATGATAGAAATACCCCAATTATGATTACCATCTCTATTAACATATTATCTCATATTATGCCCTGAGTGCACACCGCTGATAGGCCATTCTTCGGAAGTCACAAAACGTGACCAAACTAATTTTCATCCATGACAAAACAACCAATTCTAACTCCATTCCCTCCCTCGTGCAGTGACGTCAGTGCGGAGATTTGATGGTCGAACCAGTAAACCGCGCTGCGCTGGCTTAACACTTACAGATGCTCAAGTGATCGAGGATCTCAATCAAAAACATGTGCAGGTATACAAAAATGTGCCTTTGCCTTTGTGTGCATAGGTGTTAAAGCAACAGCATTTTTACATGCCACGTCAAAGAAGCATAACTCTTGACGTGTGTGTAAAAGCTGCGTCAAGTTATGACATCAACTGCACGGAGGTAGACAAAATGGACTATAGCGAAATGGAAACATTATTTTGTTTAGTTTGGTGGAAACATTATTTTTGTGTTTAGGTTTACACCTCAACAAAGATAATGTTTACACTTCGGCTAGATGGTTTTTTTGTCACTGGCAAATAATGTCGGTCATGTGTGTGGACTTCCCGAAGAAAAGAATGGCCCCAATGTACTGTAGGTTAGTAAATGACCACACATGTACCAACATCCTTGGCAGGGGTTGTGTCTTTTGGTTATTTAGTCAACCAAACAGATCCAAATCACCAAGAACATTGTGGAAGAGCGTGGCCTAGCGGTGAGGGTGGCTTGCCTCTGGGCAAAATTTACCATCAAAAAATTTCCCGGGTTCGAATTCCCGGTGGGGTCGTGGCACCTGCTGGGATTATTCGGGTCTACAATCTGGATTTGATCTGTATACCAGTTATTGATTAGATACCAGAAACCGCTCTCCCCATGGTTCCTTTGGATTGGGCAAATGGATCATGAAAGCACCCGTCCTTCGGAGGGGACGTTTATTAAGCCGGCGGTTCCCGTGTACAGAGGTCACAACGGTAAATGTAAATCGCAGTCAGGTCGAATAAGAGAGGGTGAAACCCCTGACTGTTCCCAATCCGCCCAGCCTCATAATAGCGGGCCATGTAGGAGCGTCCGTATCATGGATACACGCGAGGGCCTCCGGTCAGCACACAGTTGAACAAATCCTGACCCACCACAAGCCATTACCAAGGACTGTGGATACGAGAGCAAACAAACTTAGAAATGACACCATGGTGACATATTATGACATATTGGGCCTGTACAGAGGGAAAAAATACAAGAAATCCCGACTCTAGATATTAATCCTTACCCCACAACCTTGCCCAAGGATCTCTTAAAGTCCATTCATTAATTCACGCAATGCAGTTGCAGTGAAATGGATCTCTGACTCAAAACAACAAACAGTGCAATGCCAATTGAACTGTGTTGCTGCCTGTTTTGGTATTGGTTTTCATCATTTTTACGGCACTGCATGCAGTGAAGTAAAGACATGGACCTGTAGTCTGGTAACGTTGCCACCTTACATATTGGCGATACTTGTCAGGCCGAAGTATGAAGTGACCTACGCGCTCGCTATATCAAGTACCGCCTTTCAGCGCAAGCGCTTGTGCTTTGACTACGCGCGCTCTGAAAGTCGGTACAATGGATAAGCCCGCGTTGTTACTTCATACTTCGGGCTGGACAGAGTATAGTTATACCATCTTACACACGGATTTCCCCCCCCATAATTACAACACTGTAATAACAAATTGACAAATACAATATTTACAGTCATATAGGGTTTTCCCAGTTATTTTCGTACTTGTGTAGTGGATTTAAATAAAAACAGACAATTGGAAGTCGTCCTAAAAGTGCAATCGCAAAGAATGAAACACAAAACCAATTTGATTTTGGGGTTAAGGATGTTCATCTGTGTGTCATTTGATTACGTCCAATTGCTCATCGAATTTGTCTGCCCCAAAATTGTTAAAACAAGACGAGCGTTCGGTATTAAAAAAGCAAATTCGTCTTTTTTCAGTGATATCATATAGTCTCTTTCACTTTAGGCATGTGTGTGTAGGCCTATTTTATCAGCATTAAATATGGTTCTTTGGTGATAGTTCCGATGATGTTTGTCCTTCCAATGCTAATTTCAAAACGTGCTAATTTCTGCTTATCTGTTGAGTCTTTTCGCTTTGAAAATTACAATAAGTGAATTTTTACCAATTTGTTAAATAAGGATATAACATTGTCCAATTCGATATAAAAAAGATAAGAGTTTACTTTGTTTGAAACTTTTGAACTTTTGATTTTTAACTTCTGAAACTACCAAAACAATTCTTGGATCTGTCTTTGTTTCCAAACCAGATTTAAAGATAAAATTTCATCTGCTGGTTTCACGTGTAGGGATATCTGACCATTCACCACTTTAACTCGTTAAGATAAGAAACTAAAATACCACCTCAGATAGTGAATCAAGGATGCTTTTAAAACTTTAATGATAACGATTTTGTTGATACAATCTAAGAACAAATTGGGGGCAATGTTGAACAGCAGTGATGAACAATGCTACTGCCACCTTTTAGGGACTTGTTGCCAAGGCTTGTGATACCACATTGTCCTGTGAAGGAGAAGAGAGTCAAGGGCTCACTTCCTGGGGATTACAAGCAAATATATGAAGCTTTCAAAAGACAGGGACCCACTCTTCTCAACAGGCTCATTACCAAAACAAAGATCCACATGACTGGCATGGCAAGGCGGTAAGAAACCAAGTAAAAGAAACTTAACAAATCATTGAAAAAGAAACTAGGTATATATAATGACTATAATGATAATATATGTATCCTAGGAAACTTTGGAGTAAAATTGAAGAAATTAATTCCAAGAATACATCACCTGTAACTAATATAAAACAAATTCAGGTTTACTTTGTGCGATGATAGGAGATTGCAGATCAATTTAATGGGTAGTTTCACTTCTGTAGGTACAACTTTGGGCAATAAATTAATCAATACTAGTAATAATAATCATAATAGTGTAAATTTACTTCTTAACCTGCAGATTACACTAATTTTAATTTTGATATTTTATAACTCCTGTGTTGTCTTTGATCAGATCTGTAATTTTTATAATAAAGACAGGTTTATGATAAAGTTTGTTATTAACTCCCAAGGTGTCAGCACCAATCATTTGTTACCAACAGTTGCATATATTGTAACCTTTCTTTGATCACTTCGGTTTTCCCATCTGATTGAAAAAAGCTAAGGTTACACCTATCTTCAAGTAGCGGTGTGACAAAGTGAGGTTAAAAAATATAGGCCCATTTCGTTTATCCTATTTTATCAAAAATTATTGAGGCATGTACCCCATGATCAGCTTTACCATTATCTTATTCATAATAACATTTTAAATCAGTGTCCAATCAGGTTTTAGAAGTAAAAAACACAGTACTAATTACTACTCCGGGTTTGTTAAATCTAACTGATCATCCTTAATAACATAAATGATAGGGAAGTAACAGGATCTATCTTCGTAGACTAAAGAGGCTTTTGATACTGTAAATCATAATCTGCTTCTTATCTGCTTCTTGTAAATTAAAGAAATTATGGGAATCAGTGGTTAATGCATTAAATGTTATTCTATTATAAAAGATAGATCACAAGCTGTTAATATTAATTCTGTACTTTCAGGGACTAAGAATATTGATATTGGGATACTTCAAGGATCAATTCTTGGTCCTCTTTTATTTTAATTTTTGTTGATGTCTTTACTTTTTTTGGAAATACGTTTCATGCCAAATGTGTTATTGTATGCAGATGACAATACCCTTTTAGCCGTGAATATGAACCAATCACCCTGCAAAATGAGCTTAACACTAAATTGACTAAAATTGCTCATTGGTTCAAGTAAAATAAACTTACCTTGAACATAAAAAAAACGAAATTCATGTGGTTGGAAATCACACAGACAATAAATACTTATAAAATATTTCCGTCATGTATGACAAAATGTTTTTATTGAAAGAGTAGAGTAGATTCATACAAGTATTTGGGTTGTGGTATTTTTGATCCGTATTTAGTGTGGAGCAATCATGCCGCTTATGTTTGTTCAAATGTTTCCAAGAGATGGTTGTATTTGTGTAATCAGGAGAATTAAGCAGGATCTTCCTAACTGCAGTCAATATTGCTTGCCCAAAAGCCTTGGTCTTTCCTCAATTTGACTACTGCAGTTTTTTGGTCCAATGTCAATACTGGGCACCATAATGATCTCCACAAATTTTGCAAAACAGACTGCCCGTGTACTTTTGTCTGAAGAAATTCCGAAACTCTGGTGGAAAATGATGAAAGACCTTGGTTAGACTAATCTGAGGAGAAGATGGAATTATCAAATCTTAATTTTAACTTTTAAATGCCTAAGCATTTTTGCTCCTGATTATATCTCCTCTGTGTACTTTTACCAGTGCAACACATTCGAAAGGCACCGTAGTCAGGCTCAGAAAAACCATGTTGATCATCCATTCATGGAATAACAAAGCGGGTAAAAGAACATTCCAGTACAGAGCAGCTTTACTCTGGAATAATATACCAAAAGGCACATGAAGTAAATTAGAATCCATGAGTTTGTTTACTTTTAAAAGTGCCATAACCACATGATATCCTGTTTACATATTTTATATGTGTATGTAATATGAAATTTGTGTCTGTGATTGGTAATGCATATGTGGGGGTGTGTAGGTGTACATGCATGCATTGTGTTATGTGTGCATGTGTATATATGTATGTGTATGTATGTGTGTGTATGCATATGTGTGTGTGTGTGTGTACCTGCTACATCTTCAAAGTGCTAGTGTTATTTGTATGTATATATGTACATAATCTTACCTATCACATATACCCTTATCATGGTGATGTAGATTTGTACCATAACTATTTTTTTTTTTAAAAAAAACTTGTAATTACTGTAATTATTGTTATCAGGTCTTCCTGGGAGACCAATACGTTTGTATTGAAGGAATTTTCCTGAATAAATAACGATTAAATAAATAAATAATAAATTTAAGATTTTTGACTATTTTAGTTTAACCCGTTTAATCAATGACGGGATTCTATTCTTTATGACCACCCACATAAATAGAAGCAGAGTGCAACTCCCCCGCACCCCTTTCTTAGACGGAGGCTGCTTTTTACAGGCGTTATTAATTAGATATGGCCTATCAGGTGAGAACTACTACAACACTTTATTTCATTTAATGATCACCCGACGAATATGAAAGACAAGATTCTTAAAATCAATTATAAAAGACTAAATTGCTTTTTCTATTCAGTAGTCATCGCCACGCAGGACGAATTTGCCAACAGATTTGACGAATATCAATGACACACAGTTGAAATACAATTACACACAAATGAACATTAGTTACTGAAAAATTAAATTTTTGCGTTTCTCGCGATTCACATTTTTAGGAAGAATTCCAATTGCTGTTTTATTTAAATCAGTTACACAAATGCCAAATGAACTGGGAAAACCTATATTAGACGACTGGAGGTTTACAACAGGAAATATCTCCAGATCAAATACAGTACGTTGCTACAACTGTTTGACCCCATGCAAATTGTCTCTTTTATATTTAGAACAATTTTAAAAAAAAAAAAAAAGCAGTGAGTGACACCCAATTGTTGATAAATGAATATAAGTAGAGGCAGCAAGAGCATTATCTTTACAAAAAATCGAACAAATCAATTGAACTCTATACATGTATGCCTATTCTCCATATTTTGAAACAAAAATCATATTTGCCCCGCAACAAAAATTGGTAAAATTTACACAGGAATAGTTAGGACTAAAACAATCCAAATCAGTTGTTCAAAACTGTGTGCTGTTGGTATTTTCCCTTGCAAATGAGGTGTTTTTGCATGGTTAAAACGAATTAGAAGTCAAAGTAAATAGGTAATCTTGTTTTTTTTGGGGGGGGGGGCTGTACATATTCCAAACAGTGTTTGGTTGGATCACTTAAATTGTTCATGGGGTACATTTGGTATTTGTTTTCATTTGTCTTCGTTTAAAAAAATTACCTAAAAGGAATTGCCGTTTGGATAAAATTTTAAAATGTGACTGTTGAACATCAAAAAATCTTAATTATGTATTGCTGTTGGACAAATATAATGTCATGTCTAATTGTGAGAAAATGTTTGATTCAGATCAATAAAAGTTCACTGTACACGTCGCAGACCCAATATTGCTATATATGCATTCCACAGTTTGACACCATTTGTAACTGAAGTTTGCCATCGGATATACAGGTCGTGTGTGTATCTAATTGTCAGGACATTGTGTTTCATCAATCATTACCGCGACAGGTGTGTTAAGTTGTGACTCAGGTACAAATAACAAACTCTAGAGCTATTAAAAATAACAAGCGCCAGTAGCCTTCTCGCACCCCCCTTTCGTAGAAAGTAAAGTAACACACTGGAAAATTGGATAACAACTAGTAGGGTTATAAATGAGAATCCCATTCTGGAAGTTGGGGAAGAAGGTTGGAAGATGTTTTCCTGAGTTTGGAAGGGCCTGAATCAGAATTGTGGGTCCAACCTTGGGAAATGTGGGGAACTTTGTAAAAATAAGGGGGTAAAATTAGTACAGCGGTAAATGTGAAATCAAAGTCAAAAAATGTTTTAAGGTCGCCAATGGATTTGTCTCATTATAAGATTAAAAAGGGTATAGTTTGTCTAGGTTCCTACCTATAGTTTAACATGCACAGCTTATTTTAAGGTTCAAGGTCATCCTGGAGGTAAACTTACCCAGTGCTCGGATTTGTTTAAAAACTGGTTTGTCAACTTGTTCGTCGTGCCTTATTTAATGTTTTCCATTTGGTTTCTAAATAGTGGGTCTACCTATAACAAGGGTCTACTGTCTATAGGGGGTCAACAAAATTGACCCCAAATTGTATACATAGGTGTCGCCAAACAAGTTTTATGTTCCAGTTATGACCCAGAGCAATAATTTGAACACCAGTTTCAACAAAATCTGAGCATTGGATCTTTTTTGCCCAGGAGACCTTGAACCATTATACCCCGGTCCCTCAACTCAACACAAAAAGTGGTAACACATGAGAGTTCTAAATTCGCGGAAAAGGTGTATATTTTTTTTTACTGTCATCGCGAAACACCGTGAATCATGAAAAAGGGGGGTATTCTGAGCATCAGTCTCGGAAATTCTAAAAAAAGGGGTATGTCACAGAATTGGTTCGTGGTCGATCGGTCTTTTTTTGTACATAACGCAAGGGAATGGTTATCTTTGTTGCATTTTTATACAGGTATTAGCTAGGTATTGTAACGAATCCCAATAAAGACAACAGGTCATTTCTGGGAGTACGCATATCGACACAAAGTAATGTGATACTTATGTTTTGTCTTATATAAGATCATGAAAAGGGGTGTTCTGAAATCGTGTCATTGAAACCTGAAATAGGGGTATTTAACCCTAATTTTTTCATCGATTTTGCAAAAAAAAAAAGGGAGGTAAAATCACGAAGAAAAATCATGAAAAGGGGGGTTTTGAAAAAATGAAGAACGCTCATGGTTACCACTTTTTAGTGAGTTGATGGCCGGGACTTATCAGGGCTGTAGCGTGTAACTAAAGGACAAACCTATACAAAACTATACCTTTTTTGATCCTTATATGAGAACAAAATACATTGGTGTACATTTAAACAAACTTGGACTGATTTCCAATTTACCTCTGTGCTAAATTTACCCCCTTATTTTACAAGCTTCCCCACATTCCCAGAGGTGGACCAAAAAATTCTGATCAGCCCTTCCCAAAAATAGAAAAACATCTTCAAACCTTCTTCCCCAAAAACTTATAGAATGGGATTCATTTTATAACCCTACTAAACAAAAGATTGATAGCATAATAAGTTGTATTGTTATATACAACCAATGTAACAATGCATTGCTGTTGAATTGTAACAGGTTGCAGCTTATATACCGTTGGTTCACACAAACAATATTAGAACACTCTATATGTTTGATTTCAGCAATTCAAAACTTTAGAAAAACATCTTTCAAACATTTAAAACCATTTAAAAAAAAACAAGAGTTGTCTTCCTATCTGCGCTCACTGAAGTATGCTGGCATTCTTATGTTTTGCTTTTAAAGACACGATCAGTGATTTTGCTAAATCAGCAAATCGAAAAAATCATCAAAAAATCAGATTTTACAGGTATGAAAAGTACAAGTATCCTACATACCCTGCAAATATTACGACAGAAGCAACCTATAAGGACAGAATCGGAGATTTTGGTAATTACTGTCGTTCGGAACACTTACTACAAAACGTAATTGAAATGGAGAATCGATCTTGGAACATGCTGTTTCTTTCCTTTTCTGTCAATTCTACAGCTGGAAAAAGGACTTATGAGCATATACAGACTTATTCTTCACTTTGGAAGGTATTTCTGCACATTTCAATATTTTTCAAATCACTGATGTTTGTCTTTAATTCCACATGGCTTAGTGTTAATTTTAACCAAAGTCACAAAAAGTATACCCCTTGTTAACTTGTCTGGTTGTCTGTTGCCAGACTATGCGTTTTTGTTGTGCTTTCTTGCGCTGACATTTGGCATGTGGGTAGGGACAGTGATAGTCTGAGAGGTTATTGGGGTTTCAAAGTGACCCCAAGGTCAAAGGGTTCCATTTTAAAGGTCAATCTTGCTAATGCCAAGAACAACCAAATTTGGCCAAGGCCTGTTTACCTGAGTACAGAACATTAATGCGGAGGTCAAAGGTCCACACAGCGTCTATACCATACTCTTTACCAAAGCAGGCGTTATTATGACACTGCATTAGGAAGTTGTCAGAATCTCATCGGGTCTATCGTTTGATGCGGCTGAATTTGCCCACTGCCTAGCAGCCCTTAGAGGTGATTCCCCCTAACAGCTTTCCATTTTACTCATGCTAGGAAGAGTGGCAAGCAAGGTTAAAGTGCCATTTCCAAGTGAACAATACATAGCTGCAGTGGGATTAGAACCCACAACCTGTAGAGTATGGAACGGCCATATATCACTGGAACCACGCATGCTTTATAATGGCCTAGCATAGATTTAACACTGAATGCTGGAGAATACAATTATTCTATACTGCTTCTCTTAAACTCGAACAGTACAAAGTAAATTTCAATGGATTCGCTGCTGTACAGCAATTGCGCCTTATACAACTGCACTACACACTCTTAGGCGCAGTCAAGAGGATGGAAATTAAAACAAGAGGAGAATCGCGGGTATTATGGAACTCGCCCAAGCCCGTAAACGTTTTCTCTCACACACAGCGCGCCGAGGTTGTTGATGCGAAGCACGAGCGTGTCGTCAATGTTGAGGCGCAAGCCACAGATATTAAAAATCTATGCGTTAGCGTTGATATGTCCCAGTGTTGCATCCCCGTGTCCACTTGTCTGAGCGGACGATTTTTCTGGCATAATTATGTGGGAAAACCAATCTTGATGAAGAAAAAACTATGATTCTAAAAAGAGTCATCATCCCTAATGCAAAAAAAGTCTCCCGATGACCCCTGTTAATTTTGCTTAGGAAAAGAGGATATTTGAGTCCGTGAGATAGCATGCGGAATCAGTGTGTTGTTTTCATCACCGAAGTGTGCCGAACGTAAATACTCATGTGTCTCATCAAAATATGATTAAGGCTTTCCAAATACGACGATACGGAAAACAAAATATAGTGTGACCAAAAACTATGTAATGAAGTGCGTATGCTCAGTATAATACTTTTGGGCACCTAGATTTTGCGTTTACGCCGTTTCGGGAGAATCTTGGGTCTGGGTTATATTACGTCATTGGCGCAGTCTGAATGCGCACAATAAGAACACAGCACATGATGTACGAATATTTTAAAATAAAACTAAATCTCTTACACGATACACAAAATACTGGTCATGGTCATATAAGTCGACAAATCCCAGGCATTCCTTGTGAGACTTGTCTGTGGGAGTTTATTTGATACTTTTGTACTTCTAGTATACAGCCAGTATACAAAATAAATCTAGAAAAAAAACAAACACACGTTTTATATTGATAAAAATGCATAGGCCTAAAAACGATATTAGATCGCAAATCTATAATCAATAGAGCAAAAAAAAAAAGTTAAAGTCATTTGGTGCTCTAACTAGTAATTAAATGGTTTATACAGCGTAAAATGGTAAATAGGGATAGATCACCCAATTCAAAAATACATGATCAATTACCACCCTGGGAATACGATGCTTGAAAAAGTTGGCAGTCAATTTTACAATCAAGGCTATGAAATACAATGAAACCCCCCAAAAAAATCACTCTTGATTCACTGTAAGTACACTAAACAAATGTTAAAATGC
>JAMKCH010005833.1:0-32806 GCA_023653785.1 Ophioderma brevispina
TACATAAATAAAACAAGCCAAGTTCTCCACACAAAAAACATAAAATAGATGGCCACGATCAAGGAAGTTCCTGGCCAACACATTTTATGTTGCGAGGGACGGAATTTGTCAGTCCCTCGCAAAAGTTTCCATTCATCTATCCTACATCGCTTGCTGTGTAATTTTTAACTTCAGTATAAGCATGATAAGCAACCCAAGATACTTCAATAGAAAAGGAAAAAATAGGGCTTAAACCTAATCAAGTTGCTATGCCAACTCAATGTTAAAACGCGGGGAAGGAATTGTCGGATTCCCGTTCCCGCGATCAAACATTATGGAATAGCTCCTATAGCAAAAAATGGTCCATTGTGGCCATACCATTTTTCCCCTGCACATTAAAGGGATGGCCCAGTTCCATTCTCAAACCCACTCAAAAGTGTCCAAATCTACCAACTGGAAAGTTGGGACAATTGAAAAAATGTCACTTCAAAAAATTAAGTCCCTCGCAAAAACGAGTATTTTTGGATTGTGGCCTCCTCTGTTGCAAAAAAATCCATACCATAGAATCATTTGTTTTTCGGAGGTTTTTGTTTTCGGAACTACCTGAATGTATAGTCTCTCACAAACCAGGGCTCACAAAATAACAGTTTCATGTTATCTTTTGCAGCCTGTGACACAACGTGGGAAATTCCAGGGCCACCGTATTACCACCAGAGAAGACGTCTTCTCTGATATTGTCACTTTTCCATTTGAATCACGTTCGCTGCTTCGGCCGTTGACAACAATGCCGCTTTCAATTGTTCGGACGTTGATCAACGGCACCCCAAAAGCGAGTTAAAATTAGAATATTAAGAACTGGCGGTAATCTCAAGTATTCATTACATGTTTAACAGTATTGTAAAACGGCGATGTGTGGGAATTCCCCAAAACAGAGTGTTTTGTTTATCTCTGTGATTCCGATTTTAAAAAAAAGTGTTGAGAAATAAAATAATGTGGTTTGATTCCCTTTAGCCTCCTAACGTGGACTTTCCTACTTGTATACTGAAACCTACGCAGCCTCACATTATATACCTATATACAATATCTATTTTTCGGGAGTCAATAAACATTTGTCAACTATTTATGCCCTGTCACAAAAAATTACGTGAATTTTAATATCTCTCTCTCTATATCGCTATATATATTATATATAATTGGGAGAAATTTAATATTATATGATATGTTATTAAGTCAACTAGAATGATATTGAGTGCTACATTGTTATTTTTTTTCCCTTCCCCCCTCACCAAGCCGGCACCCCAAGATCATTACCCGATATATAAGCACATGAATGAACAACAATATTATTTAATTTTAAAATAGTATTTGAGGAAAACGGTAACAGGAGCCGTTTACTTACGTGGGATATTGGGCTACAAGTAGCCCGATTGAATATCCAATTAACTCAATAAAACAACTATATAAAGAAAACGGAAAAAAGCATATTGAACTGCAGCGATTGTTTCTGGCCGTTTTGTATCGTGAATTTCGACCAGAGAAAGATGGTTTATTTTTTATAACATTTAGAAAACCATCTGTATTCTGGCCAGCTAAACCTGCTTGCTAACGTGTCCAGCCACCAATGGTTACCTGTCCGGAACTACATTTTTAATTTAGACTACGTCTCCGTCCCTAGGGCCAGCATATAATAAATTGGCCAGTCCCGTACGCGGTTGTTGATGATAAATGATTTATGCATTGAAATTCTATTGAAAAGGACGAGAAGGGGGTGAGCGTCAACAGTTCTGAACAAAATGAAAGCACCAAACCGGTTTGGAAAGCAAAAAATACGCCAAAATCAGCACAACGTGGTTATTGATTAAAAAATGCTGATCGTTTTGAAGAGACTTCAAAAGGAGGCGCGCATCGCCGATGATTGATGTAAGTCATAATCTTTCAAAATCGAGTGGAAAAAAATTCTCCCTATTGTAAAAGACAGTTGTGGGGGTGCAAAACTATCTCATTGACGGTTTCCCTGTTACCTGATGCGCCCCAACGTGAAAAATTGTCGGTCCACTAGCAATGGCCAAGAACAATTATTACTCAAAAAACTATAGCTAAGAAGTTTCCCATTAGCAAACTCTAGAGTGAGGTGTTCATGCAGTATTAAGATCTTAGCGCCTGCCTGTACAGCCACTCTAAAATTGCTCAATTTGTGGTTCAATGGGAAAAACAATACATTGATTCCTAAAAACTTTAAAACAAATCTAAGAAATTCTAAGAAACAAGGGGGTGTGTGTTAAAGTTTGATTCATTGAACTATCCATAGTGAACACCAGGTTTTACGGGGTCGAAGCACAGTAAAGCACAAATAACATTTGGTGGAGAAGAAATTACACCCTACACCCATCGAAATGTGTGGTCTTCAGCTGTGCTCAGTACAAACCCTCAGAACACCCCAACAGGACAGACATAGGATGCCACAGGCAGGCAGTTTGTTGACAATCATTTTTACTGGTGACCTTACTTTGACAGGGAGTAGCAATAATTGAGATACAAAGGAATAAAGACTGGACATATTGTATAAGTGCCACATTGTGGGTGCACTCTTGCACGCCCAAAACCATAAAAAACAACATGAGTGAGATCCCATTCAATGGTTATCCCAATATTGATTAGGGTGAGAAAATACTCTTGACATCTGTTTTCTTTGTCCTCATTGTTCAACAAATAACACAGAAACTTTCTTGAAAATTGTGTGCAAAAATTTCCAATTTCTTGATTTCTTGATATTGAGCATTGAACAAAAAAAGGTTCTAAGGGATTTGCATTTGGATTGTGTGGTTTCATGTCTAGGTGATTTAGTTAAGTAGGGCTCATATTTTATTGTATTTGAGGGAAGACTGATGGCATGTAAAAACAAATGACATTTGGTTGTCCCCCACTGCTACTGGGGAGATTGTGTACAGTGGGTTTTCAATACACCTTCCTCTGTGTTTAGTGGGTTATATCCCACAACACAAGCTTCGAACTGTGTAATTAAACCCTTCCCATAAAGTACAATGAAGACGGAGGTCAATGAGGGTCACATACAAAAAGTGTACATTGTACATGTGCACGCTTTCACAAACTGCACACACTCGATTTGGGATCATTTTGGCATGGAGTTTTGTCTGTAACTCAGTACTAACTTGGGCTACATATTTGATTGACCCATCATTAAAGGAAAAGTAATTTACTTCAGTGAAAAAAACTTCAGATTAAAATAACTTATCTAATGACTGTAGTAAAATTGTGTGAACATTCTACTATAGCTATCTCGCGGAAATTAATTTTGGGTGGGAAAAGTTGGACATATATTTCTTGCGAACTTTTGAGATTTTCGTACAACCCTCCTTGATTTCACCAGTTTGGTGGTTGTTTGGTAGTATACTGCCAACACCCCTGTTGTAGCCACAACGAGAGGGGCCACAACCCTGGAGATTAGTACAGGGAACCTTTACGTCGTTTTGACATGGTGGTCGGGCACGACGTGAAAGGCAAGAATGCATTGAAAGCCCCGTAGCCATCAAGCACTGGTATTTAAAGTGCATTAGATTCATGGACTTGTCGACGCAGGTGGTCGGAAGTCAATTTACACTAAGAAAATAACCTAATGGCAGCAGTATTTATCATGCACCACTTATACTTGTTATTTATCTCCTGCAATTGTTTCTTCGATGAAAATAATATTTTGAGGACTTTGGAGATATTCTTGTCGGAATTTGTGCTACACGATTTGACTTATTATGTAATGTTGTTATACTATGAAATGAGGGTGATCGTAAATGTGAAATGCAAAAGATTGATAATGACTCGTTGACCTGCCCGAAATTTCAGTATCGACTCCGGTTGTACTACCTGTGGAGATGTGAGTACCCAAAAAATCTAGGCCGGCTTGGCTGTCGAATTCTGCAACATTTCAATGTTCACTCCAACAAGGGAAGGAGATGCACTTTTTATGTTAATAAAAAGTTATTATTTTCATTACCTCTGCGATATCACAATAGCTATTTGAACTACTCCGATCCGCTTTCGAACCTCAGCGTACAAACGAACCCTTTCTCCAGTGACAATATCCTATTTGATAAATCCATGCGAGATTTTCAAAAGACGTGCACTTCTTCGCTTGCCTTTCCCACTCTGAAAACTCTTTTAATTAACCTGAGAAATTATGTTTTCCACAGGAGCACCCTTGGGAGCACCAGTAGAGCCACGGCGTCCCAGGCGGGCCGTCGTCGCCTGCATCGTACCCTTGTCCCTCTCAGTTCCAAGTTTTTAAATACAAGATTGAATATCAAGCTTTCTGAAAAGGATATACGGTACGGAATCACGTAAGCAAATGGAAAATACTTGAAGGTCAAATTAGTGTCTACATTTTGTCAGCTTCTCTCTGAATGGTATCTCTTTCTCTTGATATGGTCCAGGGGGCGGATCCAGCATTTTTCAATAGACGGGGGCGCCAAATTTTCCGCTCGGTTGTTTGAAAAATCTGAAGAGCGGGGACTACTGCCGACCGATGCTGGGCGCCACAAAGCCAGATTCCTACACGGCGCCCCCGATACGCCCTGTACCGTAATAATCTTGAGAAATCTACAGGGCGCCCTGTGATTAAAAGCATTTTTTTATAGATAGTGATGTACAGGGCGCCCCTGCGCTCCCCTCTAATCCGCCCCTTGTGGTCAACTTACCGGAAAGCGGGAAAAGGAAAGGGAGAAGGCTTTACCGGAAACAGAGAGGTGTCGTGGATGGAGATCATTTCACATTTGGGTTGCAGGTTAGATCAAGGCGTTCCGCAAGGCACCGTACTCGGCCCATTATTATTCTTGGGCATACACTATAAACGACCTCCCAAATAACATCTCATCAGAAGTTCGTTTATTCGCTGATGATTGTGTTATGTATCGCCCCATCAACGACAACTTGATTGTTTTTGTGCACAAAGCCGATCTTATAATGTTTACCACCGGGCAGGGACATTTGGCAAATGAAATTCCCACATCCCACAAATGCTGTCCTCAAACTCACTCATGACAGGTCCGCAACTACACATTATTAAATTGGGTAACACTGTTTTACAAGAAACTGCAATCAATTCATACTTCATACTTAGGGGTTCACATTAACAATAGTCTTAAATGGGAAGACCAAATAAATCACTGTGTCTCAAAAGTCAAAAGAGTACTTAATCTTGTATGCAGGAACCTACACCCATGTACAACTGAGCTTAAGGCAACGGCTTATAAAACCTTGGTCCGGCCCCATTTAGAATACCAAGTACAGTGTGGGACCACATTAACAAGGAATCAACAGAAATGGAAAGCGGTGTTCAGAACACCGGCCAGCAGATATTTGCTTGTAGGAACACTACGAGAGGAAGAGCAGTGTGACTCTAAAACGCTGTGAACGCTTATGACGTTCCGCATATTCTCTTTAGACAGATGGGTGTATTAGGGACTTACCTATCTGAAAAGCAACCTCGATTCTGGTAAATTCGATCATCATCGCACCGTCTGTATTTTGGTAATCCATTTTGTCTGGTATCAACTCCTGATCAGCTACATCGTTTACAACGCATCCAAAATTGTGCTGCTCCGTCTAATTCTCAGAAACGAAAAACATGACCCAATACACCTTGCTTATGAGCTTCCTGGGCTACCACAGGAATTTGCGCATAAAAATTCAAACTGGCTGTTTTGCCTTCAAGCATTTTCGAAGGTACCTTGCCGTTTTATTTGTCATCTGTGCTTTCCACTTTACCAACCATTCACGTTCACTCCGTTCATCATCTGAAAGTTATTGAAACTTCCCGGGCAACATTAAATCAGCTGGTGAACGCTTATTTCATTTCGCTGCGTCAACTGTTTGGAATTCACTTCCAAACAGCATTCGCAGTATCCCCAAGCTCCAGACTTCAAACGTTCAGCTTAAAACTCACCTTTTTCCGTCAAGCTTTCATGGCTCATAGCTGTTTTGTGTGATTTGTACGTGTTTATTGTATGACGCTCTGAGTTCTCTTGAAGATTTTGCGCCTTATAAGAACTATTTATTATAATTTTCAAATTTATTATTAGGATAGTTAGAACTCCTAGACAAGCTGCAAGACCAGGTTGCCATTCTTCGAGAAAGTTTCCACACCAGCCACCGTCCTACTCGTCATACCATAGTAAATCATACCTGGACAAGTGCAAAAAATGACTGTTACAAAACCTCCTTTTTTCCAAATAAATAAAAAAAATATTGTTATGACGTCTCGTGGACGCCTAAGGTCAGGAATTACCTTTAAACACAAATAAATGAGCATTGGCACAAAGTGATATGAATTTTATATAATTAGAACAGAGTTAATATCTTTCTTTGATTTGGTTCAAGAATTGGTTATGTCCAAAACAAAAGTACAATAAAATCAAAATCACACCAATACACACAATTTATATAAAACTGATACTATTGCTCAAGAAGTCCCCACAATGTCCACAAGAGAAGCGTTGCAGTTCAAGATGATATGTCCTCACAGCGAAAAAGACTTCAAAAATGACAGCGCACAAGTCCATACAAAACTCCTCGGTATTATATTCCAAGGGAAAATCTTCTCAGTCCTGAAGGTAATCTTGCCAGCAGTTCAAGACGACAAGGTTAAATTAAGGTCCCTCGACGATAATAAAATCCACAGTAGTTAATCAGTCCAAGGATAATCACCCACGATTTTATCTGTCCCAATTTGAAACCTATTGTGATTCCAGAACTTTCGGCTTCAAAGATGACAGTAGAAATAATTACAGCAACTCTGCTCACATGGATTTATATCCTGGCACTAGGTACTTGATGTCTGCTTATTATAATGCAGAAGGTAAAACTAGCTATAATTATTACTGTATAGCTTCCAGAGCTCAATTCAGGCTCCTGATTTCAACTGCTGGCAGAGAGAGCCTTCCAGTGATAGTATTAAACTACTCACAGATAGATAGATTCCCCTTTCAACAATAATCATTAACATCATTCTTAATGCATAAACATAACATTACACTAGCTGACCAATATTGGAATTCATCACCCGAATTACATCACTTCATATATATAACTTTGTGGGGGGATTCCCTAGGTTCTGCAATGTTTTGATCTCAAAAACATTAAACAAGTTTCTAAGTTTAGCTCCTTGGGGAAGTCCCCACTTCCCCCTAATTTGTGCAATCTAAAAAGGTGCAGCTTGCAAAAACAAACTAGGGTATTCCCCTTTCTCTCTGTTATAGTAAAACAAAGTGCTTTTCCCGGGGAAATCTTTTCTAAATAAAATGACCGGAAATATAATATTTTTGAAAAGTTTAATCAGAAAAAATTGCCGAGGCTATATAACAATATATTATACGAAGGAATAGGACTACCAGACCGCGTATCAACATCCCTACACAACGAACATTTAAAGAAAACGCAAAGTAACCAAACTATACCTGAGAAAAACAAATCGCATCTAAGAAAGCTTTTCAGCGCACCCACACCCTCTGCGTTTGGCTTCGTTCGAAGGAAGTGTTGCCAGAGTATAAATGTAAGTCAAAGCAAAGGTGTCAAGGCCCGAGTCAAGGAAAGGACCGGAGAGCGCTTTTTTTGAGGTGTTGTTTGTGAAAAAAGTTTATTTGACTGCGAAAAAAATCCGCCAAAAAAATGAGAAGAAAAAAAATAAGGGCCCGTATTTGCACCAGGCAAAAATAATACACAACGCGGTGGGGAAATGATTGAAATGTGTGTGATCTGAACTTTCCATGCACCCCCAAACGAACAGCGTCCCCTGTTGCGCCCTGACTTCTTCATTGTAGAACACCTCCAAGAAACATTGCGGGGGCCCTGGAGAGCTGAATTGAATGAAAATGGATAGACGGGACGATATATATAGCGCTTGTGAATACTAAAAATAGTTTAGACCAGAATACTCTGTATAATTGCCAACCTACAGAAGGTCTATAGTTGTACAGCGCTTTATCAAGCCGAAATCAGTTGGTCATTCCCAGTCTTCCCCCTGGAGGGGGGGTAACCTATACGTAGATGAGTCTGGATAACCACCAGCTTTACAAGATTTCTGGAGCTGAGGCGACCCTATATGAAGCCATGGAACCCTATCTGCCGCGGGCTATGGGCCCAGGGATTAGGCTATTTTACCATGAGGATTTTAATCAGGGACTATAACAGTCCATTTGAGCCATAACAAGCGGAAAGGAGGAAAAGAAACATAACTTTAAAGGCAGTGTAATTGAATGGGGATTCATATCTCTGAACATTGCCGTTTTCTTCCTTTTCTGTCAATTTGAAAAAGTGGATCTTTTTTTGGTAAAAGTCGACCTAACCCCCTAAAGTATTCCTTTTTTGACATTTTGAACATCTCATCACCAAAAATTTGGACCTTTTTATCAAAAAATTCAGCAAAAAGTGGTCCTTTTCCCCTTTTGGTGGATTTTTTTGGGGGGTGCACCCACCGCACCCCGGTCTGTCCCTAATCAAATCATACCGGAGTATGCCTATACCGCTCCCTCAGAGAAACCTCTTTCCCGCTGCATGTAGACGAGTGAAAATTTCGCTCCCTAAAAGAAACTCTTGTAAACCACTCCAAGAGTGGTTACACTGAAAAAGAGCGAATTTGACTCAAAAAGAGTGAAAATCACTCCAAAAGAGTGGATTTCCACTCGTTTGAGGAGTTAAACGAAAGACAACAACACCTTTTGAGGAGTTAAACGAAGGACAACAATACCTTTTGAGGATTAAACGAGGGACAACACGAAAACGAGTGGAAAGCCACTCTTATTGGAGTGATTTTTGCCCTTTTTGAGTGGAAATTCGCTCTATTTAAGTACAAACCACTCATTTTGTAGTGGTTTATAAGAGTTTTTTGGGGGAGTGAAATTTTCACTCGTTTACATTTAGAGAGTGAGTTATTCAATTTACACTGAAAACTCAATTTCAATCCTAAACTCGCGCTGCCCTCGTATTGGCGTGTGAGTCTACAGACCGTGTTTGCGTGGAGAATAACCCCCTCTTTTGACGGGGTGCATTGAACTTAGGGAATCGGCAAACTGTCAATGGAGTGCACTTTTTCATAAAGGAATGACAATGACATTAATTCTGCATGTGTCTTTTACATAACTCAAAGCTCATTTTGAGACTGGAAGGCATTTAGATTTTGACCCCTGATGACCCAGTGGCAAATGTAATAAACAGGGATCAAAATACAAAGTTACTTTTAAAATATCGTTTATTGTAAAAGCCACCATTGTTTTTGAATTCTTCGGGTCACAAGGATTCAGGGGAAATAGTATAGGTTGACCTTTAATTGTGACATAGGGGCATAGGTTTCGAGTTACCAGCCTAAAGGTCAAACGTCATGTTTGAATCTAAGGTCAAAATCCAAATATCTCCAATAATTCTGATTTGTTTTAACACACGGCCTCTTTTGTTTCATCATGCGAAACGTGAAAAAAAAACATTTTGTTTCATAAACAGAGGGTTCGGGGGTTCGATTCCCAGTTAGGTTAGGACTAATAAGAATTTACTCGCAGGATTAAGTAGTATGATTTCAAAATAGTTAGACCTCAATTTGAAAGTTAAGTCTGTTCATGCACCGGAACGTAAGAGGAATTTATTTTAAACGGGGCCACAGGTAAAAAGTTTATGATACTCATACAATATTATAGTAATGTAGCTTTAATAAAATAAATGTTTGACTAATACATTAATTTCCATCAAAGATAGATGATGTTATTTCGATCAAGTATCAGGGATGAATAACACCATCGTTATATTCCATTAAACTTTAAACTAGTACATTTGACACTGCAAACACTATTCGTAATACCGCATTGAGAATAATGTATTCTTATATCGATTGCACACATAACACAACTAAGTTTTTTTATTGTCATCAAAATGGACCAACCTTGTTTTAAGGGATTAGGCGCAAAACGGATTTGACATCTGGTCAACCATGGCAGACGTCCTACAATCATTAACAGACATTATTTGTATAACTTGATACATCAGTGTTCCATAAGCCAATTCCTGTACAGGAACTTTGTACATGGCCACAATATTTTTTTGTAAAAAACAAAAAAACAAAAAAAAAAACATATGGCACAAGGCCTAGTCTCTGCATGGCCGGGATTGGAACCCATATCAATATAACACCCTACCCGTCCAAATATCAAGGAGTCTCACGTAATTTTGATCTGTTTTTTCAATAGAAACTTCGATTATTTTTATTTAAAAAAAACTCGTTCTCGGATTGAATATTAAAACCTGGTTTTTAACTCGAGAATCCAAGTTTTTTCAAATTGACAAATCTGGATTTTCAACTGATACACCAAACTTTTTAGTGAGAATTTTTCAACGAAAAACCTGGATTGTCGTTGAAAAAAATTCGACTTGTTGAACATTTAGTTTGCCATATCAATACACAAACGGCTATGAAACAGTGCGAAAGGTAGTAGAGTTTATAGACTTATGGTCTGGTTTGTATAGTAAAGTATTATATAGGCACTCGCCTCTAGGGGGTCTACACAATGCACACTACTACTCTCTAAATGGGCCAATCCACAACTGGTCACCAGACCTTTAAAATTAAACTTGCATACGAGGAATAAAATTCCATCATGGTTCAAGAGCTATACCTTGAGGCACATAAATTCCAAACATTTTTTTTCCAATGTGCCTTCTCAAATTATTCCAAAATGGCGGAAAAAGATCAAATGGCGTCTTCTGATTGCGACTTCATCATTCATTTGCTTCATATTTATCAATTACTCACAATCAAAATACAGCAAGAAGCACAGATATATAAAAAATAAACATTATACATACACAATTGATCACTTGCACGATTTACCAGATTATAAAAACGGAATTTTTGGGATATGAATAAACATCAAAAGAGTCCAAGGATAGCCCAAAAAGCCTCAGAAATAGTGAAGCTTATTTCCATTGGGGTCTTTCATCGAAAAGAGAGGAGGAACCAGCGACGGCAACAGATCCAATATATATATACTATATAAATATAACAACCAACCCCAATATTGCACAAAAATGCTGAAAACAACGAAAAGCCGGCCTAATTAATTACTTGATGAACTGAACTCCTCTCTGCTGTAAGTGCCTGAATCCATCAGCAAGATGTTTTTTTGATGGCCTTTCTGACTGGCCAGATTTGGTTCTCTGTTTAAATATTTGGTAATGAATTCAGTGTTTTGATGCCACTGAAGAAAAGGTGTGACTAACATTACCATAATCTCTGGGAACAACAAATTACTAGGCTATCCCTGGACCGGGATAGTTAATGCAAGAATTTGTACTGTCCTAATTGAAATTTAGGTAACCCGGGGCATTTTCATGGATATTATGTAAGCCTCGTGATTGCAATTTATAAAAAAAAAAAATAAAAATGGAAAAATAAAAAAAAACTACCAACACGCGCGCAATAGAGACTGTTACGACCTTCGCGGCCCTACAACATACCAATGTTATTCCGCTCTGCTGACCATGGGGTGCGAGGTGCCCAAATCCAAATGAAAAACCGCAACATTTTTATTTTGCATGGTTTGAAGTCTGTTCTAGGTGTTGTGTGAGAGGAGTAAGTACCATGAAACATGTGTACAGCGTAAGGACACATAATAAGAGCTCAAGTGTCTTACGGGTGGATAAGTTTAAGCTACCTACCAGCTTTCATACCAAAACCTTCAACCTTGCACCACCTTTTTGATGATAATCTTGGCAATTGACACTCACCCATTTCTTGTTCATCAGGGTGACCCCCAAATATTTAGCACCTTGGAGAACTTTAATTATTTTGAACCACCGACAGGAAACTGAAAAAGAATTCACCTTATTGAGTCTTTTCTTTTACCAATAACATACACTCGGACACTCGGTCCCTTTCCTAATGTAAGGAGTTTGTTGTCTACCAGCCACGCCACTTACTCAGCCTCATTACCAAGTCTATCTGCAACGTGTTCTGGATCTTTATCAGACACAAAAAGGGCACTGTCTCTGCGTAAAAACAGGAGCTTGCACTCGACCACCACTGCTGCCATGTCTTTCACGAGCAGAGAAATAAAGGGGGCCGAGTAGCCCCTCCCTTGAGGCACGCCACAGCAGACACCAAGGGGATCGAAGTCGACCGAGCGTTAACATTGACAATTGTTTTCCTGTCGTCAGGTACGATGTAACCATCAATGGAAGGCGATCCCCATGGCTCTCAAGTTTCTGCATAAGAATGACATGTCAACAGTATCAAATGCCTTTTGTAGATCAATTAGGACTAAACCGGTGTAATTACCAATGGACATTGGACTCTTGATATAGTCATTAAGGTGGATCAGGCAGGTATCAGTTTAAAATGAACTCCTGAACCCAGATTGGTAGCACATACCAAAGATTATTATCCCTCAAGTAGGCCTCAACTGAGCATACACAAGCTTTTCAGTAATTTAGATGTTACAACACAAGATGGCACTGGCCTATCATCCAACATCTGAACGACTATTTTTTTTGTACAAAGTCAACAGAGCGCCGTTTAAATTCACTTGGGACTGTACTTGCAAGTGATAGACACATTAATTATGTGGGTCAACTGATCCTGCAACAATACTGCCCCCATCTCTAAGAAATTTCGCAGGTACTTTCCGTCCGAGGCCAGTGCTTTTGTTGGGATTTAAGAGTCGAAGCTCTTTAAGATAAAATCACTGGACACAGGGCATAATTTAAAGGCATTCGATGCCACATCCAGTTTCTCATAATGGCCCAACAAACTGGAGTTCCACGCAAATTTTCCTAGAGAGGTTGGCAGTTTGTTGACCAATGTACTTGCGATAGTAGTATAAAACTTGTTGATATAGTTAGCAACCATAGCAAGCAAGGGATTAAAGAAAGTTCACCATCAATATTAAGAAAACACTAGATTGGTCTTTGCATTTATTACTATAAACCAGGGTTTTCAATTGCTCCCAATTTTTTTTAGAACTAACATTGAATTTGTGTTCATTTCTTCTTCGATTCTATCTCTAAAGAACTACCCTGTGGCCTTTTTCACATCCGTTTGAATCTATTTCTTATCTGCAATACTCAGATACATTCAGCTTTTGGTCTTTTTTAACTGTATAACATATTATCCTCGTCTATTTTGTTGCATCTACGATTTCATTACACATCCATGGTCCATTACGATTTTTTAATCTGATTTTCTTTAAACTGGAGCTAAAGGCTTCAATATATTATAGCACACTGTTTTGAAGACACCACCAGATCTATTACATCACTACAAATAAACCCCTACCATCTGCGAGTGAGATTGCAGACAGTAATGCATCAACGGTGTACTTTTTCAAGATCGTATCTTGAAGGTTATGAATGTTTCATTTTGGTTGGCCTTTGACACTTTCCGAGTACAGTATCAACAAATGATCACTCATGGCAATATTGATAAACCCGACTGACAAATTTATTGCGGTTGTTGCAAATAATGTGATCAATAGCACTAGAACTGGTTGGGTGATCCTGGTTGGTTCACTAATACATTTTTAATAGGAAACAAGCGCAACATATCAAGATACTTTTTTAACAAACCAATGTTTTTTGGCGCCAAGTATTAATTTAAATCACCTAGGATCATGAACTCACAGTCCTATCTGACTCCGGAAATAATTGCTCTACCCGGGTCAAGGAAGCCACGGTCCTTAGGAGGGCGATAACAAACACCGCGACAATAATTGGTTTTTTTTTTGGCAAAAGGTAACTCCACCCACATTGCTTCAACACCAACCTTTTTTCAAAAATTCCAACCTGCTATTAAAAGCCAATTGTTCTTAATGTACAGACACACACACCCGCCCCTCTCTATTCCTGTCAGCTCTATCACGTATAAACCATCAATATTTATTTCGGAGTCGGTGACGGAACTATCGATCCATGTCTCAGATATATTGCAATTACATACACGAAGAGTTTTTAGCAGATTTTCCAGTTCAGATATTTTTGATTAAGCGACCTATCTTGATGTGAAAAACTGGAGACCCTTTGTTTAAAAGCAGTCAAAAAAGGACAATTGTTTCGTCAAAAGAATAATTGGGAGTTAGACAACCATTTCATTCCATGATAAGATTCGTAATTCCATGGTCATCATCCATGTTGCAACGGAAGCTTCATTAATGGAACAATATTGCATATGTAGTACAGATCAGTGGTTTTCAGCAACAATGTTGTCGTATTCTGCATCCAGTTAGTATTTGAGTGCCCTGCTATGCCACCCATCTTTCACAATATCACATGAGATGGCTCTACTCCTACTGACGACGCCTCTACTGCATGGTCCACATGGATGTTTTGGTTTCCTTGCAGTAGTAACGAGGGCCTGGGTTTGGTATGCAATATCAGACCACCAAAATCATAGACGTGCTCGTCTAACATGGGAACTTCTGTCAAGTGAACATGAACTTCTGTCAAGTGACGTAAATACGACGTAGAAACGGATGGAATTGTTTACAATAGGTACATTATTTATGATGAAGGATTTGAATTTTTACTTTTGTATGTTAGTGTTTTTTTTTTTTTTTTTTTTTTTTTTTTTAACAAAATTCTAAAATGTGTTTCTAACATTAGAAAAAAACTTCAAAACAAGCGTGTCAATTCCGTCCGTCGCGTTTTTTCGTAAGAATCAATTATTTTTCAAAAAGTATATTTATCCCATTACATTTTATTTACTAAAATCTTCAGCTTTTAAGGTGATAAAAAACCCTTCCTCAAAATTGTAAAAGTTAATTATATACAGAAGTACTATGGTGCCATTTTTTTTTAAAATCGTTTTTAATAAAAAAAAATGCGACGGACGAATTTTCAAGGTCAAATGTCAAAAAATATAAAAAAAGTAAAAAAAACCATTTATAATTTTTTATTTTTTATTTATTATAATGAATTATAAAGGTGATTATGATGGAAAAATATAATTGTGAACCATAAACAAATTTTGAAACAATTCCGTCCGTCGCACTCCGTCATCAAAATAGTGCAAAAAACGGATGTTTAAAAAATAGATAAAAAGGTGTGTGTGTTATGTAATTTTTTTATTTTAATTATCTTACATGATAATCAACTTGTTAACAAAAATATGAATGGATAAAAACATAACATTACATTCCATGCACGACAGCATGTGTAAAATTGTTCAGTTCGTCGCATCCGGCTGCCGCACTGTATCTAATCGCTTTTGACAAGGATTTCAAGTTATCAGAATAATTTCTCAAAATATTTCTCGCACTTTAACCGTAAAGATCTAACTCAAAATGTTCTGATAATGGAATCAAGCTCCCCTTATTTTGACAATTAATGACACAAGTGTTCAGAAGTTTTGGAAACACACTTTTTGTCCACTTCCGTCCGTCGCAATCATAAAATGTGTTGCCATAGCAACTACTTTGAACTGACACCTTGATTTTTTTCCTATTACAGTTACCAGTTACTTCTTCAATTCATGCAATGATTATGCCTAGGTCAAGTCGGGGAATAGAGACAAACACAAATAACAGTCAAATTCCGTCCGTCGCAGAAACGGAGGGTTTGGATGTGGCAAATGCAAAAAGAGTGAAATTATACTCTAAAAGAGTGACTACAGGTCTCGCTCAAAAATGAGTAAGAATCAGAATTCCATCAATTCCACGATGACATGCGTTATTTTAGTAGAGATTGTGCATTGTAAATCTTTACTAATGTGCCCCAAAATATTCTTCAGGAGGTGTGAAATTTCACCTCTTTTTCAGAATGGTGTGTAGTTTGTAGTACTCTTTAGAGTGAAATCACTCTGAGAGACTGTGATTCCGATATGTGATTGCAATTTGTGCAATTTTAATCAGGGTGCATTGAATCCACTGGCCGTTTTCTCGTGTTTGTGTTGAGTGTATGTCATTCAGAGATGTGTCAAACTTTCAAGAAGTTGACCTCATCTGGTCTTATTGGCCTTGTGGTCAACCCCCCTCCATAAAGTTTGTTTCGGAATTGTTTTTGTGTGACATGTTTTTTTATTTTATGGAAAAAAGTGGAGGTGAGTTGGTCTGAAGCCGCGGACATGGAATCAGGGGATTATAATTCCTTCACACCGGATTTTAAGATTGCAATGTGGTCCCCAGTAGATCGCATTTCTATGCACGACATCTCGCATATAAAAATTGTCTCCGGGCAAGATATCGTACTAAGCAAGACTTTATTTATTGAGCCGGTTTTTATGCTCTTTCGTTTGATTTCCATTATTTACAGCCTGGCTCCCAAAAAAAATACAAGGGAACATCGTGTTGTGATGTAATGTTTACATCACCATCAAGGGTAAGTCTTAGTTTCGAATGCCGTTTTCTTCTGTTCAATTCTGTTTTAATCTCGAGATATGGTTAGTTCGCGGCTAGGTTCGAAAAGTAGGGTGTTAACCCATAGTGTCCCTTATCCATCCCAGTGTGTTTGCGTCCCTGGGAAAGATACTTAGTCTCAAGTGCCTCGTCGACCCCAAGCGACAACGAGGGAGCTGTTATGGGGAATGTTATCAATCTAAGTGTGATAGGAGCTGCGCTACGGTTGGTTGGCCCTAGTTGAAAGCGAAATGATTCTGATGATTCTGGTGACAGCGTAATACTTATCGGACCTGGAGCCTGCAAGATCAGGCCGGGAGGAAAAAAAAAACCTTCCCCCGCATCTGTAACTATCGGAACTTTGGTCACAACGCCCCGTGTCCCCTTCTAAGACATATGTCGCGTCAATTAGTAGTAGCAAGATAATCTATCTAACCAAGATCGGGCAACTCCGCATAAAATAAACGGTGAACGATTGTAAACGCTGCTACGTCATCAAAGCACTACATGGGAATAGCGCCGCATGGTCCAGTAGGGAAACCCAGCAGACGACGGCGCTGACGCTGCAGAAAGTATACGAATGATGATAACAAGAGAGCCTAGGATTTTGAAGCAAATCTTGCATTTAAATGAAGACAGAGGGAAAATGAAATGAAAAAAGGTGTTTGACTATAACTAACATTTATAATAATTTACGGTGAAATGCTAGATCCCTAATTTTGGGCAGTTTTCTACATTTATTCATTCACCATGACTAAGAGCCCTTGGGAATGAAGCGCAGCACATACATGTCCTTCGTACTTGTGAACGGAACTTTTGAGTCCTCCATTCTTTTTCCTTTCCTTTTGGTTTTTTATTAAGCACTGTTGGGTCACGGAATTGGGACCATGTGGCAAGCTATGACCAAACCTCTTTGCCAATGATATCAAAGTTATATATAGATTGAATGATATGAAAAATAGATACATATATTTTGAAATTTTATTTTTCAAACATTTAATTAAAATCTTGCAATTTTAATCACAAACCCTAATGGGCCATACTAAATTGTAGGTTTTTATAGTTTTAGTGTAAAGTGGCTTAAAATATATAGATTTTTAGTGTTTTTAGCCAATTGAGCCTCACCTTAAATGCAAAAGGGTTGGCACTTCCGTTAGTGCATTAACGGGGGGGTTCATAGGGACCCCCCTAATAAAACCACTTCCTAAAGGATTTTTTTGATGAAATCCACCACATGTTAGAGGCTTCAAGACATCAACAATTAAAGAAATAAACGGAAGAAGAAAGTTTGTCAGTAAGAAAAAGTAGGGGTAAAAACTTTGATTTTAATGTTGCGTAAAAATGTGCGCCGAAAAAAGACATCTATTTTGTTTCTTGCATTTTTACGACCATTGCGGCACCTAGATAGTGGTTTTGTGCTTAATTGGTGAATAATGAACTATATTTACAATATTAAAGCACCCACATAAAATGTCTCATGCCATTTATATTTTTTTTAAGGTTTAATTGTAATTTACAATAGGTTCCTACAGTAAAACCGCTACATGATGTATATAATATTATGGCTCCTTGGCTCCTACTATAATTCCCAAGTTTTTTTAATTATTATTTACTTGTTATGTCACTAGGTGTATGCATTATGACATCCAGAATCCACAGTAACTATAATAAGATTTTTTATTTTTGCGTGGGGACTTCCGTTAGTGATTAAGGGGGGGCTCCTAGGGACCCCTGCTAATTTAACGCCAAAAAAAAACGACGCGATGGATTTGATTTTTTTGCACCAATGCCAAGCGCAACTAAAAAGAAGCTTAGACAAATAAAAAATTATAAACCAAATATATGCAGCGTTAAAAAATCGCCCCCGGTGGAACACAAAAAAATGGTGTCCCTAGGAACCCCCCCCCCCACCCACCCCTTATGCAGGTAAGTGTTAATTTTTGAAAATATTCTTATTTTCAGATACCTTTGTGATGAATAAAGATTATTGGAATATGACATTTAAATTAGGCCGAACTGAGTCATGAAATCTGTAGACTAGTATCAAGGATTTATTTCGAGTGTGGGAGTTCGAAAAAACTGGAGTTTTTTTAGGACAAGAAGGGTTATTCCAGAAAAAAAGCCCACCCCCCAGGGCAATTTTTTTTGTGCACAAAATATCTGGAATTCCGGGCTATCCTTCCATGAAATATCTGGAATTCCAGAAGCTATCTCCGTTAAATTACCAGGAATTCCCAGACACTACCTTCGTAAATTCCAGGAATGTCTAGACTACCAAATGTAAAAGATTATGGTTAGGGTATAGAAAGTGTGAAAATATTGGATTTTTCCGGAATTTTCCTTCTGAAAAATCGTAAAAACACTGGAACTCCCGTCACCCTCTATACTAAAATGGCTCGATTCACACCCCATATTAGACATTAAATTCTGGAATTCCAGCTTTCAAAAAGTGACCAAAAAGTCTGGAATTCCGGCGCCCTCTATAGGGGGGGGGGCATTTTTTTTTTCTGGAATAGGCCCATGGACCCCATGGTCCCTTTGCACCCCCCGTCCTTTTCTGATATCTTATTCCCAAAAAGAGAGGACTTTCTTGTGAAAGATTTCTCCACATTTTTCCCTTTTATCAATTAGAAATAGAGCAAAAATGAATTTTGCCCCTTTGTGGAATTTGTGGGAAAAGAGAATTTAGTTGGTCCATAGGTTACAAACAACTTATTATCCAAATTGATTTTATTATTCCGCAAAAGGATGTCATGAAGATATTTTCTTTTTTCTTTCAATATACAAAAGTGACTTCACTTATTTGGGCAATAGGCGAGGTATCGGGGGCATCAAGTTCACTTTTCAAAGTCCCCAAACCACCTTGTGACCATTATGTCCATCGATTTCATTTCCAAATATACCTGTACACGGGAGACACGTTTAGATTTCAAGGCAATGGTAGTTGCGTTTATTACACTTCATTTACCATCTAATCATGGAGGGGGGGGGGGGGGACATATGGAACTCTTTCCATCATCCTCCGCCATTGAACACAAGGATTTCGTCAATTAAAAAAAATGACGAAAAGAGCTTTCCGATTTCACATTTTGCCTATGCATTTGTGCACAAGTCACAACCCAATAATTCATTCAATCTCACCTCACAAACATGTTAGATTTGTCCATCGTATTTGATGGAAAATACTGAAGTCTACTCTTACTTTTCGTAGGTTTACCATCACTTTACATCCACTATGAGTCGAGAAGTTTGCGACAGTCACTGAGACAAAACTGTGCATACAGTGCATCGGCCTGTTACACGAACAGGTGCATCACTTTCAATCCCAAACAGTTCATTTGTTCAAGGGCAAATTAACTAATTTTTCTTTGGGAATCGAAGAAATGAAAATTTTGGCGATTTTGGGGGTATTGAGCAATAAACAGCATGAACAACTAGAATTCGATTACTCGCCATGGCTTCTGCCACGTATGCTATACGAGATGTTTCGTATTATTTTAAACCTGACGCTGGAGCGCCCTTCCCCCTGAACATCCACTTCCGTGACAAAAAAATAGGGGAGTGTTCCATCTGTACCTTAGATTATCTGTGGGTAGTAGTAGTTAACAACGAAAGGCTAAAATCAAATTGTGCCAATTTACTAGCAAAGAGGAAGTTATCCAAAAAATTTTCCTCTTTATCCTTTGTAATTCTGAAATGAAACCCCTATTGAAATATGCTAATTAAACTAATTGAAAAAAAATGTAAACTTATGAATGACGCGCTTATCGCTAAATAATCACACCGTCCAAATCAGTACAATTACATATGAGCAATCGTTACAACTAATCATTTCTAATCCTAAAAATGAATGCTCTTTTATTAACTGTACGTGGATACAGATTATTTGGATATAGACTAACATTTATTCGATTTTCTAACAAGAGGCAACAATAGGATTTACCCTTGCGTCGTCAAACTAAACAATTTGAGAATTGAAAAAAGCAAATTGAATAGAACAAACGACACTAAAATCTAAGCCTGCGCCCTTGAAGTTGATGGAGTTAGTTATCATTTCCACAAAAGTATTTTTCTAATTGTCAACATTACACCAAGCTTCCACGCGAGCAGAGACAAACTCTAATTAGGATGATGTCACAACTAGTCATATTTACATTTTTCTCTCAGCCAATTACCACGCGCCGTTGACCATGATAAGGAAGGTGTTGCATAACATACCGCACGCCAAAGGCGGTGCAATGATAACAATGTGCCATTCCACGATTTGGTAGCCCAACTGGGCGACTTTGGCTAATCGGCCCCGAATGCAACGGCCCAAAGCGAAGGAATCGCGATATTTTTGGCTACTTTTCACTTTCAATAGACGACAGTGTACAAAAGTAGGGATAAATACGATTTGATAAAGTGTTTTAAGTTGTTCTAAACAAACACAATTGATGTTTTGCTACAAACAAGCAGATAAATCAATTGAGAACACTGCACGAAGGGTCAGGTGCAGCCGTGTATTAAGGGTGACCCATGGCTGCTGTCAATTAGTTGCGATACAATAAAGAGAAAAGCGAGTGACGTGAGCACCTACTGGCAAGCAAATTCTTTACTTTGTTTAAACTTCGTGTATTCAGGTATTCATCTTGCATGCTTGTGTTGAGAGTTTCTATGGTACGCTTGAGTCTGCCTTTATTCAGTGAAGGTTTTATATTGATTTAAAATCCCAACATCGCCAACAAATCCTAGCTATTCTTTTAAGTGGTTAAGAATTTTCCTAACTTCCTCGGCGGAAAGGTCGAAACCCCACTTTTTAAGAAATAAATTGATCTTGAAATTTTGTTCAAGTGAAATGGATCGAGTCCAAAAGTACACGCACAAGATTTAAATGATCCCTAACTTCAATTTGAGGAGGCTTTTTATTTTTTCGCTCAACTTTTTTTCGTGCGTCTGCCCTCGATTGGGCTGATCAATTTGGCAACCCTGCAATGTGTGTTGCATAGACGAGGTGATTACACTGGACCGGCTGGGTTATTAACATATTTATGACTTTGCATAGGTACCTATGGTGAAAGTGTTCAGATTGTTTGAAATTTGGCTCGAATGTTAAGAAGAAGGTTCGAATGCAAATACCTGACCAGATTAACTTTGTGAATGCAGATACCAGTGCTAGTAAATACGCCCCACATGCAGCACTGAGGAATTTACGTTCAAAAGTAAAAAAAATGGGAAGCTGCAGGTACCTGTATGGGAATTTTCAAAAAAAAAAGATAATATTTTTGTTCAATAGAAAGATAACAAATGTAATTTACAATCTATAAAGATACTATATCCAAAACAGGCTTCTGTTGGGAGAATGACTTCACAAAGTCGTGTTACGTGCATTTTTCCCTATACCAATTTGGGTGATGTAGGAGGTGCATTTTCACATTATCGCTTTATGGAGGAAGGGGTTTTTTCCGTCAACTTGTTGTAATGAAGAGGGCGCTTTTCGCTTACAGAATTGAGACAGGCTGTACATATGTCTAAGAAGATATCTAATAAACATGTGTGTCTTAGGACAGCGTATTCACTTCATGCGAGACACAAGTTATAAATTATTTAGTATCTTCCATAGACATGTATCCAAAAACGTCATTGTCAAGACACCTAGATGCTTACAGCTTCTTATATTTCAGCTCTCTTTTACATGAAACTAAGTAGATGTAAATCTTACATCTCTTATTCATACTCTTTAGATTTTCAAAATTGTACGACCAAAATGATATTATCCATACGAGCCTCTCGTTGACTGTATAATACAATTCAACTTCCAATCAAAGATCATTACTGGCAGTGCAACTGTTGTTACGCATCGGATGCATATGCAACAAGCATTCTCATGAGTCACGAGTTCTCAAGATGAGAGCTCTTCCCTCTTTGAACCACACCACCCCGACACAGATGACGACGCCAGAAATTTCGCGAAGTGATATTATATTTTAACTAATTTCAAAGCCCAATACAAAATTTCCGCAGGTCGAGGCCAAAATAAGAGATTTTCAATCCATTGAATCATCCTCATCGCTATGGTCGCTTGAAATTGAGGATGGAAATAAATGTGTTTCGCTATCTTTTTGCCTAATTATCAAATTTAGAATTAAATGTAAAATTTTTAGTGAAATTTTTAGAAACCACAACTTCAAATTTTAGAGGGGGTATTGATAATTTGGAGAAAAGCCCAACATGCGTCTGTGTCAGCTCGCCACCTGATCCAGCCACTGGACTCTTGAATAACACTTTGTGTATAGCTCGCGAGAAGTCGACCAAGCCTTAAAGTAACAAAAAAGCAACCTTTTGCTCCGTTTTTTTAAATAGTTACAAGATTAAACACTGCCATTACAATTTTTGGATTAAACTGGACAAATACATCAAAATGAGTACAAACATGTCTAGTCTTGAGCCAGTGGTTTTCTTGAGATGAACAGCCGTCACTTGATATAGAAAGCCATTGGCAAAAACATGCACTGACTTGTGTATCAGAATCCTATTGAGATTCAGTGCTATGCAATGTGATCAAGTCAAAGGGGCTCCTTGCATGGTGTGGATGAAGAACTGTGGTTAGAGGCATTGTTCTAAATCATGAGTTCAACCTTCAATCTTTGCCTTTAGCCAATACAGTGCATAGGTTAAAAAACACTTGATGATTCTGATATTTCCTCCTCAAGACGGAACTTACCTCTTTTGCGAGGAGCATTACAGTGTCGGGACGGCACGGTGCCAAGTCGAAATGTTGATTGCATTTTATTTCAATTTGTAATACAAACGTGTTCGCGTGAAGATGTTGGTTTCGTCAAGAAGAAATGTACTTTTTATAAAATATTATCAACTTAATCGGTTATGGCAATGACAACTCTGTATAGCACATCGTGTTTTTTTTTTTAAATTAAGGATTACCATGTCGTAGATTGCATTTCGTGTGATCTTCGTTTTGTTTGTATGAACTAAATATGGTTATTCCGAAGGTTCGTTTGGGTGGGTGGTTTGAATCAGGACATTGAATAAGGGTTAAAGCCAGTAAAAGTTGTGTTTTGATTTAGTACCATTCCTTCCAAATTGAGTTTCAAGTACAATATTTACAAAAAAAATCTCCGACCTACCAACCCCTACCGTTTCGGGAGCCTCTATGATAAACAAACAATTTCTTTTGGCCTTATCAGCAGTAGATAGCATACATTGTAGGTCATCCACACCCGTGATCAGCAGTAGATGCTATCACAAATTATGTCATCCACACAATGATCAGCAGTAGATAGTGGAAGGTAACATACATAGTATGTCATCCACAACTGATCAGCAGTAGATAACATACATAGTATGTCATCCTCACCCTGATCAGCAGTAGATAGCATAAAATAGTATGTCATCTACACCCTGATAGCAGTAGATAGCCATACATTAGTATGTCATCCACACCCTGATCAGCCTTAGATAGCAAGCCATACATTAGTAGTATGTCATCCCACACCCTAATCAGCAGTAGATAACATACATAGTATGTCATCTACACCCTGATTAGCGTAGATAGCATACATAGTATGTCATCCACAACCTGATTCAGCAGTAGATAACATACATAGTATATCATCCAACACCCTATAAGAAGTAGATAGCATAACATAGCCTGAACTGTCCATTATGGCATTTTTTCGACTACCCATGGGATCAACGAGTGTGAGGCCTATATATGAACTTTTAAAAAGTATGGTACACATGAAACTGCGAAGATTACAAATTTGTCCAGATTTTCAATACTGATTATACTTGATTTCTTATTTTTAGCTATAATCAAAACTTTAAAAATCGATTTCTTCTAAAAATGCCATTTTTTAAACATACCAGTTCTGGCTCTAAGGGGGACGGTAAGTTATCCACACCCTCATCAGCCGGTAGATAACACACATAGTATATATCCACGCCCGTATCAGCAGGAGATGCCTAAATATAGTATATACCCACACCCGGATCATCAGTAGATAGCATACATAGTTATGTCATCCACACCATGATCAGTAGTATAGAGCATCATAGTATGTCATCCACCCTGATCAGAGAGTAGATAGCGTATATAGATAGGCATCCACACACTGATCAGCAGTAGGAGTAGCATACATAGTATGTCATCCACACCCTGACCAGCAGTAGATAGCATACATAGTAGTTTCAAATCCACACCCTGATCGTAGTATTAGCACCATAGTATGTCATCACACCCTGGATCAGCAAATAAGATAGCATACATAGTATGTTCTCCATCCACACCCTAATCAGCAGTAGATATGTCAAACATAGTATGTCATCTACATCCCTGATCAGCAGTAAGTAGATAGCATACATAGTATGTCATCTACACCCTAATCAGCAGTAGATAGATACATTAGTATGTCATCGAACCCTGATCAGCCAGTAGATGCCATTACATTGTATGTCATTCCACACCATGATCAGTAGTTAATATTAGAAAAATAGTAGTCATCCACACCCTGATAGAGTTTAGTAGATAGCATACATGGTATTCATAACACCATGATCGCTTTAGATGCATACAAAGTATGTCATCCACACCCTGAACAACAGTAGATGAGCATAACCATAGTATGTCATCCCAAAAAACCCTGATCGGTAGTATATATAGCATACAAAGTATGTCATCCCCACCCTATGATCAGCAATAGAGCATACATAGTATGGGTCATCACACCCTCAATCCGCAGTTAGATAGCATACATAGTAAGTCATCTACACCCTGATCAGCAGTTAGATAGCATACATAGTAGGTCCTCCACACCCTGATCAGCAGTGATAGCACATAATATATGTCCTCCACACCCTGATCAGCAGTGATAGCCAGACATAGTATGTATCCACACCCTGATCAGCAGTAGATAGCATCCATAGTATGTCATACTACACCCTGATCAGCAGTAGATCGCATACATTAGTATGTCATCCACACCCTTATCACTAGTAGTTAGATAGCAGACATAGTATGTCATTCCACACCCTGATCAGTAGTATATAGCAACATTAGTATGTCATCCACACCCTGACCAGCAGTAGATAGAATACTGGGATGTCATCCACACCTGATCAGCTTTAGATAGCATAAATTAGTATGTCATCCACACCTGATCAGCAGTAGATAGGCATACATGGTATGTCATCCACACCCTGATCAGCTTTAGAGCATACAAAGTATGTCATCCACCCTGATCAGCAGTAGATAGAATACAAGTATGGCATCCACACCCGATCAGTAGTATATAGCTACATAGTATGTCATCCACACACTGATCAGCAATATAGATAGCATACATAGTAGTTCATCTACACCCTAATCAGCAGTTGATAGCATACATAGTATGTCATCTACACCCTGATCAGCAGTAGATAGCATACCTAGATGTCAGCACACCCTGATCAGCAGTAGTAGAGATAGCATACATAGTATGTCAGCCACACCCTGAGCAGCCAGGGTATGAAGTGGATAGCATACATAGTATGTCATCCATTACCCTGATCAGCCAGTAGATAGATACATAGTAGTCATCTACCACCCTGATCAGCAGTTAGATAGCATACATAGTTGTCAGCCACACCCTGATAAGCAGTAGATAGCAAAAAATAGTATTCTCTACACCCTGATCAGCAGTAGATATCATTACTAGTATGTCTTCACACCCTGATAAGCAGTAGATAACATACATAGTATTGTATCCACACCCTGATCAGCAGTGTTAGATTAGTAGATAGCATAAATAGTAGTCAATCCACACACATGATCAGCCTTTCTTCTTTAAGATAGCATACAAAGTATGTCATCACACCCTGATCAGCAGTTAGATAGCATACATTGTATGTCATTCCACCCACCATGATCAGCTTTAGATAGCAACATAGTGTGTCATCCCACACCCTGATCAAGCAGTAGATAGCATACATAGTATGTCCCCACCCTGATCAGCTTTAGATAGCATACAAAGTATGTCATCCACACCCTGATTTCAGCAGTAGATAGATACATTGTATGTCAATCCCACACACCCTGATCAGCTTTAGATAGCATATCATAGTATGTCATCCACACCCTGATCAGCAGTTAAGTAGAAGTAGATAGCATACATAGTATGTCATCCAACACCCTGATCAGCAGTAGATAGCATACATAGTATGTCATCCACACCCTGAACAGCTTTAGATAGATAGCATACATAGGATGTCATCCACACCCTGATCAGCCATTCTAGATAGCATACATTGTATGTCCCCTTCCACACCTGATCAGCTTTAGATAGCATACAAGTGTGGAATCCAAACCCTGATCAGCAGTAGGTAGAATGACATAGTTAGGTATGTCTCCACACCCTGATCAGCTTGAGATGCATACAAAGTATGTCATCCACACCCTGATCAGCAGTAGGTAGATATCCTAACATTGTATGTCATTCCCACACCATGATCAGCTTTTTAGATAGCATACATAGTATGTCATCAACCTGATCAGGCAGTAGATAGCATACATAGTATGTCATCCACACCCTGACTCAGCAGTAGATAGAATACATAATAGGTCACAAACACCAGATGCACTGAACCAGGATTGAGAATTGTGGGTAGTCGGAGAAAAGTGTCATAAATCATATATTGTTTTGTTTTGGTCACTAGACACCCTGCGCAAAAGCTCATTCCCAGAAAATGCAGTGGTTTTTGGACCTTGCGTTTTGGTTTTATGAGTAAATGTTTTGTATCAAAGTGTTTTGAAAAAACCAACTGTGCTGTGATTTTTGTCCGTTTACGGTTAGAAAAGACAATTGCAATTTTTTGAAGAGACAATTAGACGGTAAATTGTGGTCACCGTGTACATCTCTTAAAATTTATACAGTTTTTATTTTTTATTCTTGCAATAAAATGCCCGATAAATATCGCAAAACTAAAGCTATACAATGAGCTCATTATGTGTCTTTATTCAACAAAACTGGGCGTTTTAAGCAGGCGGCTCACGGGTACACATGCATTATCCCCGTGACTTTGAGGGGAAAAGTTAGTAAATTGCGACGTCTCTTTCCGATCGCGCTCTGAGACAGGTTAAGGAGAGGTGGTTTAGTTAAGGATTCGCAGACCTGAGTCATTGTGAGATGTAATTTGCTTCATTTTCTTAAATTTAGGGCAAAAATTTCTGTTTTTTTAATATATAGAAGGAGTCTACAGGGAGAAGCCCAAGGAAGTAAAAATCGTGTGACCTGTTAGGTGAAAACCCATGGAATTAGGCAAAGCCTAATACGAAACAACAAAATTGCAACGAAAACGGTTGATTTTGAATCCAAGGACCAAATCGAACACATAACGAGATTCATTTATATCTTTAACAGAAAATGCCATCTGTTAAAACCTGGTTAAAACGATTGGTTAAAATGTTAATAGGCTGTCTTAAAACACTTGCACTCTATGTCGGTAAATATGAATACAATTTTATTTTCCCCTAGTGAAAGTCCATTCGAAATGGGAGCTTTTGATACTCTAGTGAGTGTCGCCTTCAGAGCGCTGGTTAAACAGAGTTTATAGAGTTGGTTACGATATGATCGTACTAACCAGTAATGTGGTAAAAATATCCAATGTTAATAAATGAATATTAGCCAAAGTCTCGGTTAATCATTTGTTAATATATCCTATTCTAATATTCTATATAATATTTATTCTATAATATATCTATACATATATATATATATATCTATATATCTTATATATTATATCTATATATATATATATCTCATATATAAACCACTTTAGCACACTAAACACAATGATTTTGCTACACTGTGTTTCACGATCACCTAGTTCAACGATCATCAGGCAAGTGGCTATGAATTGTTTTTTTCTTAGCACGCTGAGGTCGGCCTTGTTATCGCTGTTTACCTGCGTTGCTATGACGACACTTCGAGACCAGTTCACTCCTCTTATTGAGAGCTGATTCACCAGTGTATGATACAGAGCTTTTCTTCTAAGCCAAGTTACACATGCATGCCTTACGTTTCTCATTGTTAGATTTTTTTAGGATTTCCCAGTTATTGATGTTGAATCAGATTTTTTGATTTTTTTAACGCCATACTGCTTTGATAAGTCTGTTTTCCTTCTCATACTGTCTATTTCTAAACGATTTCGTATGGTTATAATACCTTGCCTTAAACTGGCCACTGCATAGGCCTACTAAGAAACAGATACTTGTTAGATGTGACGTCGCCTTGTATATGATGTCACTAGTTAGACACTCTCCACGGAGGGGGCAATCTGCACTTTTTCTACAGTTGCACATTCGCGATTTTGGGTTGCTGTTATCATTATTTTTCATGAGTTGTGAATTATGGGATTTAATAATTTGGTCCATGTTTTTCATACAGCTTATGAGAGCTCTTTAGTGTTCCTATTGAATTCTTGTGCAGTTTGCTCCCCCTGGGAAGTGCTTGTTACGAGGCCGAGAAACCCTTGCACCATATTTGTGCTAACGTTTTTACTGAAATGTGGATTGTACCACAATACCTTTCTTGCACGTTTCTCTTCTTTTGTGTTTTTTTTTTTGATTTATCCGCGTATTGCATATGCTGCTCATATCCTGCATTTTTGAGTGCATGGCGTAAATGGCGTCGCTTTGTGGAATGTTTCCTGTTTGATGATATCCCGTACGCCGTTTGGAAAATTTCTCCTGGTAGTTACGTATAATGGGCGGTGGGTGATTTGAAAGCTTGTTAATGTACATTGGGTCGTCATTAGGCTTACGGAATATATATATTATATATATATATCTATATATATCTATAATTATATATATTATCTATATCTATCTATAATATATATATATATATATCTAATATAATATCTTTATATATAAAAATATATATATTAAGACATCAAGCTGCATCGGCAATAATAAAATAACAAAATTATATGCCGAAACCGTTGTGTATTCACAACTTATGTATTCACGGCAATCCTCTATGACCAACTGTTATAATTTTGTTTTTATATATATATATATATATATATATATATAATATATATATATATAGTTATATATATAATATATATATATATATATTAGATATATATATAGGCGAAAGACATTGATAACAAAGCGGGGCGTTGCACTCACCATTTCTTACATATATATAATATATATATACAACTTGGTATGTTGTTACCCTTACATTCAAACATCATTTTTAACAATCGCATAATCTGACAATTTCCAATGTGAAAATATTTTATAATTCATTTTTTACTTTCATATTGTGGGAACAGGTTGCATTTTACTCTTATTGTTTTTTGTAAGGATGTCAATTTATTTAGGATCATATTGAAAATCAATGTCCCCCCTCGACAAGCAAAAGATTGGCATTACAAATTTTGACTTTTCCGTTTCACTCTATGTAGCAACATCCAGAAATTCGCATAATTTGTTGAGAAATTCCAAATTGATACAAGAGTGCGAAATAGGCGCGAAACCTTAAGCCTCATGCTACTATCGTGAAACTCCTAATAAGCCTTACCTGCCGGTAGCTTGCTCCAGTTAACACGGAGACGCTTCAAGTTGAAACACTTATACTCCTTATATAATTATATAAATAGCGCGGTTTATCAAAGAGGTAGAATATCTCCCGTTGTCCAAAGCAAAAATTAAATGCTAAATTTGGAAAATATCATATACCACCACCTTCTTGGCCCGACAGAGACAGAGGAATGTCGCATTTATAGAAGCATGTCTTCGCGTAATTGGAATACGCGATGGATGTGCACACAGCGATCATTTTTTGTTTGTCTTAGTCTTAGAGTTTGTAACTTGATGATATGTTGCCCGCGGGAATATTTTTCTTCTTTCTTGTCTTTAATACCCATCCATTAACTAATTTTCACATTACTAGCAAGGCAGGACAACTACAATGTTCAAAGATGGCCCAGAAACCTGAAAAAAATATAAAATCGACGACCGACCACCCGCGATTTAAGAAAAATACTGACCAATTTTATCATTTAAAGAACGAAAGAAAAACATGTGATTCTAGAAAAATCCGAGCAATGTCTCAATTTAAAAAACGCAATTTTGCACTCAAAACGCGGTGAATAATTTTTTTAGAAATATAAGCGAAAAATCATTTTTGATGACTAACCAACTATTAGATACATCCACATTTTGATATCATTGTGATTACTTAAAGTGTCAACTTTATAGTACGAGGGGTGATTGATATAAGTTCTAAGCCTAAGAAGGTAGAAAGAGATATGCTACAAGTTCAAATTTACCGTCCTACACTTTTCATTCTTCAAATGGAAAATTCAAAAGAAGTTTCATGTGTTTATCTGTTCTATTTTTTAACCCCAATTGCAGGTAATCAAAACCATTTAGATTTTGCCGTACCTATTGAGGCAGTTCCTTTTCATCTTTGGGAAGAGAATAGTAGTCAGACGGTGCCAAATCGTGTGAATAGGCTGGATTTCTAACCAACTGAGCCACACTGAGGATTGCAGTCATGGGGCTACCATGCTACCATAGACTTATGGACGGCGGCATTGTCATTATGGAAAGCACCCCTATGTCGGCTTTCCTCTCCTCCATTTTACTTTTCTGCGTAATTACTTCATAAGTCCGGTAAACTCTCATGTTTATTACCCGCAAGTTAAAAATAGAACAGATATACAAATGAACTTCTTGAATGTTCCATTTTAAGATGAAACTGTATCGGGTAAATTTGAACTTTGTAGCATATCTCCTTTCTACCTTAGGCTTTAGAACTTCTCAATCACCCCTCGTTTATTCTTAAAGCACACATTTGTCAATGGTTTTGAGATGTCTTTCCAAATGTTACCGCTCAAAAACCTGTGCCAATTTGGGAAGCCCATCGAAAACCACTGACACAAAAATATTGCTTATTCACCTTGTCCCGCTCTAAGGAAGGCCCGTTATTCCGATAGGTATTTACCAACAACTAAATAAAGGTTTATCTCTGAAGTAGTACGGTAGATAGAGATAACATTTCTAACTATGGTAAAAACATCATTTGTCATTATTACATGATTATACCAAATAAATGACGTCAGGGGTCTGAAAAACAAAAACACCTTTTTCATAATTTTTAATAATTTGTAACTTATCCCCTCACTATTCATAGAAAAACGATTTTTGGCCATGGGATCAACGGAAAACTTGTTCATTTTGATACATACTTCGCAGAAGTAAACCATTTTCCCACTATAATATAATACATTTTATAATTACCATTTATGTAATGGCAATGTAAAGTTGCACATTTTCATGAAAATGAATAAAAATGCAATCTCAATTCTTTTCTGAATAGCAGCGATCAAGGGACATACACTTAACTACATTGACTCAAGCAAATAATGGCATCTATTGACAAGTAAATCCACCTGCTATACAGCGGACAAAGCATTTCAGATTCCCTTTGGTTTAGTTGGAACTGCAGATCCTTTGTACTGTCCACGCAGTTGAATAATGTCAGGCCGTTATATACTGGTTTATGCCCTGCCCAGTATTGGGTAGACGTTTCAAAAAGAAGTCTCAAACTAGAACTGGGACAGATCTAATTTACACGCGGCCGTATTGGAATGGATGGTGATCCCCTTAATGACTCCTTGAGGTGAACTGACCATTGACCCTGTAACTTGACCAAGATGTCACAAATGTCATTAAATGTATTTTTACGTGTTAAACTTTTACCACAGGATCATATTTTAACTCAATCCAAGCTTGCAGGGATTTGACCTTGCACCTCTCAACGTGACCCCTGGGTCACGACTAGGGTCAACTGTATTTTTCTATATTTACGATATCCCGATGCTTATTCCTGTCAAATTTCAATGCAATCTTAGCCTGTTTTTGTATTTTGACCTTTGACTTGAACTTTTGACTTTGGGGTCGAGACTTACATAGACCTCTCTACTAATGTTACATCACTGAAGTAATAACGGCTTTATCGTCCTCTATAGGCTGAGATAAATCCATTTGTCGCATTTTTACATTTTTTTGGCAAAATTGACGCTTTGACCCCCTTAATGTCCCTTTTGATCCCGGTATAAAGGAAAAAACCTCGTGTACACAACAAAAATGCCTTTTTCGCATGCAAAAAAAAAAATCTACTGTTCTTTGTTCTTGGAGATAAAATTCCTTAATTATTTTAACCTTAAACCGGAAATACCTTAATGACCTTTGCCTCCAAATAAAAATCCCTTTCATACACCAGGTAACATGAAAGCATATGTGCAGGTAATCACTGAACTATGTTTGGGTTTTGAGATAAAACATTGTTTTAATCTTTTGGATATTTTTGGTTTTTGACCGGAAAGTTTCCCCTAATGACCGTTGACCCCCATTTCGAGCACAGCGTTTGGTGAAGTGTCTTAAGCTGCTTTATATGTAT
>JAMKCH010005834.1:0-34442 GCA_023653785.1 Ophioderma brevispina
TGTAAATTTCAGTTTGTAAATGCAGTTTAGAATGTAAATGCAGTTACTTGAATATCAATGCAGTTATAGCGTGTAAATGCAGTTTTAGAATGTATATAAAATGCATTTGGTAATGAATTAAAAGCAGTTTTTGTTGAGCAGTTTTAGAATGTAATGCAGTTTTGTAAAGGCAGTTGCCGAATGTAAATGCCAAAGATTTTTTTTTGTAATGCAGTTCTAGAATGGAAATGCAGTTGTTGTAATGCAGTTTTAGAATGTAAATGCAGTTTTGGTAATGAAGTGTTAGATGTAAATGCAGTTTTTGTATGCAGTTGTAGAATATAACTGCAGTTCTAGAATATAATGCAGTTTTTGTAACGACAATTTTAGATTGAAAGCAGGTTTTTGTAAATGCAGTTTTTAAGAATGTAATGCAGTATAAGAAGGTAAATGCAGTCTAAGAATGTACATGGCACTTTTTGTAAAGCAGTTTTAAGATGTAAATGCAGGTTTGTACGGCAGTTTTTATGAATGATAATGCAGTTTTGTAAATGCAGTTTTAGAATGTAAGTGCAGTTTGTTAATGCAGTTTTAGAATGTAAATGCGTTTTAGATGTAAATTCAGTTTTTTGTAATGCAGTTTAAATGGTGCATGCAAATTTGTACATGGAGTTTAGATGTAAATGCAGTCCTTTGAATTTAAATGCATTTTTGTAAATGCAGTGTTATAATGTAATAGCAGTATAAGAATGTATATGCAGTTTTAGAATGTAAATCAGTTGTTTAAATGCAATTTTCGAAGGTATATACAGTTTCTTGACTATAATGCAGTTTTAGAATTAAATGGCAGTTTTAGAATGTATATAAATTCAGTTAAGAATGTATCAAACAGTTTTGTATATGCAGTTTTAGAATGCAAATTCAGTTTTTGAAATGCAATTTTAGATGTAAATGCAGTGTTTAGAATGTAAATGCAGTTAAGTATGTAAAATGCAGGTTTAGAATGTAATGCAGTTTTGTAAATGCAGTTTTAAGAATGTAATGCAGTCTAGAATATAAATGCAGTTTTGTAAATCAGTTTTTTTTAAAATTAAATGCATTTTAAAATAATTTTGAGCGTTTTTTTTTTTATAATTTTTAATTTTAGAATGTTAATACAGTTTTAGAATGTAAATGCAGTTTTTAAAATATGCAATTTTAGAATGTAAATTCAGTTTTTGTAAAAACTGCAGTTTTAAGAATTAAATGCAGTTTTAGAATGTAAATGCCGTTTAAGAATGTAAATGCATGTTTACAGAATGTAAATGCATTTTGTACCTGTCAGTTTTATAATGTAATGCAGTTCTAGATTAACTTCAGTTTGTAAATGCAGTTTAGAATGTCATGCAGTTTTTAAAGAATGTAAAGGCAGTTTTAGAATTAAATGCAGTTAAGAATGTTCATGCACTTTTATAATGTAAATGCAGTTTTGGTAAATGGGCAGTTTAGAATTAAATGCTTTACTGTTGAAACTGGAGTTTTAGAATGTAAATGCAGTTTAAGTATGTAATGCAGGTTTATAATGTAAATGGCAGTTTTGTGATGCAGTTTTAGAAGTAATTGCAGTTTGAGAATTATAAATGCAGTGTTTGTAAATGCAGTTTTGTAGAATGTAATGCCGTTTCTAGAATATAAATGCAGTTTTGGTAACTGCAGTTTTATTCAAATTTAAATGCAGTTTCATAGAATGTAATGCAGTTTAGAATGTAAATGCAGTTTAAGAATGTTAATACAGGTTTTTTTAGAATGTACAATGCAGTTTTGTAATATGCAATTTTAAGAATGAAATGCAGTTTTTGTACATGCGTTTTGACTGTAAAAAAATGCAGTTTTAGAATTAAAGTGCATTAAGAATGTAAATTGGCAGGTTTAGAAATGTAAATGCAGTTGTAAATTCATGTTAGAATGTAATGCAGTTCTAGTAAAATGCAGTTTGTAAATGCACTTTTCAGAATGTAATGGCCAGTTAAAGAATGTAAATGCAGTTTTATAATGTAAATCAGTTTAATAATGTTAAGGCACTTTTATAATTGTAACATGCAGTTTTGAAATGCATTTTTAGAATGTAAAATGCAGTTTAATGTATGCAAAGGCAGTTTTGTTAGAATGTATGCAGTTTCAGTATGTAATGCAGTTTTAGAAATGTAAATGCCAGTTCTAGAAAATAAATACAGTGTTTGTTAATGCAGTTTAGAATGTAAATCAGTTTTTGTTAATGCAGTTTAAGTATGCAGTTTTAGAATGTAAATGCAGTTTAGATTGTAATGCAGTTTTGTAAAGGCCCGTTTTTAGATGTAATGCAGTTTTGTAAATGCAGATTTATAATGTTATGCAGTTTAAGTATGTAAATGCCTTTTTAGAATGTAAAAAAAGCATTTTTTAAATGCAGTTTTAGATGTAAATGGCAGTATAAGAATGTAATGCAGTTTTGTAAAGCAGTTTAAGGTTCTATAAAATGCATTTTCAGAAGCAAATTCCGTTTTGTAAATGCATTTTTTAAGAATGTAAAAAATGCAGTTCTTGAATATAAATGCAAGTTTTTAGAATGTAAATCAGTTTTAGAATGTCTATAAATGCAGTTACGAATGTGAAAGCAGTTTTGTATACGCAGCTTTAAAATGCAAATACAGTTTTAGAATGTAAATGCAGTTTTGTAAATGCAGTTTTAGAATGTAAATGCGTTTTTAGAATGTAATGCAGTTTTTTTTTTTTTTTTTTTTTTTTTTTTTTTTTAATGCAGTTTTGTAAATTCAGTTTTAGAATGTAATGCAGTGCTTTGAATATACAATGCAGTTTTGTAAATGCGTTTTAGAATTAAATGCAGTTTCAGAATGTAAATATGCATTTTAGAATTAAATGCAGTTTAAGAATGTTAATACAGTTTCGACTGTAAATGCATTTTTGTAAATGCATTTTTAGAATGTAAATGCATTTTAGAATGTAATGCACATTTAAGTATGTAAACGCAGGTTTAGAATGTAAAATGCAGAGTTGTAAATGCAGTTTTAGAATGTATGCAGTTCTAGAATATAAATGCCGCTTGTAAATGTAGTTTTAGAATTTAAATGCAGTGTTAAGGATGTAATGCAGCTTTAGAATGTAAATATGCAAGTTTAAGAATGTTTGTTTTTGTTTTATGCACTTTTATAATGTAATGCGTCTTTGTTAATGCAGTTTTAGAATGTTAAATGCAGTTTCTAGAATATAAATGCAAGTTTGTAAATGCAGTTTTATAATTAAAATGCGTTCAGATTAAATGCAGTGTTAGAATGTTAAATGCAAAAGCTTTGTAAATGCAATTTTAGAAGGTTAATGCAGTTTGTAATGCCGTTTTAGAATGTAAAATGCAAGTTTTGTAATGCAGATTTAGAAGTTAATGCAGTTTAAGTATGTAATGCAGTTTTAGAATTTAAGCACTTTTGTAAATGCAATTTTAGGATATACTGCAGTATAGAATGTAAATGCATTTTTGTAAATGCAGTTTTACGTATATAAATGGCAGTTTTCACAGAATAGCAAATTCGTTTTGTAAATGCAGTTTTAGATGTAATGCAGTTCTTATCTAAATGCAGTTTTAGAATGTAAATGCAGTTTAAATGTAGATTAAATGCAGTTTATAAGATGCGAAAGCAGTTTTGTATCCGTAGTTTTTCAGAATGCAAATGCAGTTTTCGAATGTAAAGCCGTTTTTTGTAAATGCAAAAAAAAGTTTTCAATGTAATCAGTTTTAGAATGTAAATGCAGGTTTTTAAATTTCAGTTTTAGAATGTAAGGTGCAGTTCTTGTAATTACATGCAGTTTGTAAATGCAGTTTTAGAATTTAACTGCAGTTTAAGAATGTAAATGCAGTTTTTAAATTAAATGCAGTTAAAGGATGTAAATACAGTTTTAGCATGTAAATGCAGTTTTGTACTGCCGTTTTAGGAATGTAAATGCAGTTTTTTAATGCAGTTTTAGAATGTGTAAAGCGGTTTAAGAATGTAATGCAGTTTAAGTATGTTAATGCAAGGTTTGAATGTAAATGCAGTTTGTTAATAATGCCATTTTAAATGTAATGCGTTCTAGAATATAAATGCAGTTTGTCCAATGCGTTATTAGAAATGTAAATGGGAGTTTAAGAATGTTAAATGCAGTTTTAGAATATAATGCATTTAGAACTTGTAAATGCAGTGTTAGAATGGTAAATGCATCTTTGTAAATGCAGTTTTAGAATGTTACTGCAGTTTTGTAAATGCCGTTTAAGAATGGTAAATGCAGTTTTATGAATGTACATGCAGTTTTAGAATGTAAATTCAGTTTGTAAATTCATTTTTAGAATGTAAATGCGTTCTTGAATATAAAGCAGTTTATCGATATGTAAATGAGTTTTAAGAATGTAATAAATGCAGTTTTCTGATGTAGAAGAATTTTTGTACATGCAGTTTTAGAATGTAAAATGCAGTTTTGTAAATGCAGTTGCAGAATGTAAAGGCAGTTTTTTTGAAAATGCCGTTTTAGAATGATAAATGCCTGTTTTGTAGATGCAGTTTTAGAATGTAAAGGCAGTTTTCTAAATGCAGTTGGAGAATATAAATGCAGGTTTTGTAATGCAGTCTTAGAATGTAAATTCAGTTCTCAAATATAATGGTTTTGTAAATACATTTTAGAAAAAAAGCAGTTTTGTAACGGCATTTTGAATGTTAATGCAGTTCAAGTATGTAACTGTTAGTTTTAGAATTAGAATGCAGTTTTGGTTAATGCGTTTTAGACTTTAGTCAGTTCTAGAATATAGATGCAGTTTGTAAATGCAGTTTTTAGAATATATGCAATTTACGCATTGTAACATGCAGTCCCATATAATTGTAAAATGCAGATTTTTGTAAATGCAGTTTCGGATGTAAATGCAGTATAAGAATGTAAATGCAATTTATAATGTAAATTCAGTTTTGTAAATGCAGTTTTAGAATGTAAATTGGCAGTTCTTAAATATAATGCAGTTTTAGAATGTAAATCAGTTTTAGAATGAAATGCAGTTTTATAAGTTATAATGCAGTTTTAGAATGTTAAAAGTAGTTTTGTATATGCGTTTATATGTAAATGCATTTGGTATTGCAGTTTTAGAATGTAATGCAGTTTGTAAATGCAAGTTTTAGAATGGAAATGCATGTTTTTTTTTTTTAAATCAGTTTTGTGTAGAATGTAATGCAGTTTTGGTAAATGCAGATTTAGAATGTAAATCAGGTTTAAGTATGTAAATGCAGGCTTAGGAATATAAATGCAGTTTGCAAATGCAGTTTTAGAATGTAATCAGTTCTAGAATATACATACAGTTTGGTAAATTCAGTTTTAGAATGTAAATGCAGTTTAAGAATGTAAAATTAGTTTTAGAATGTAAATGCAGTTTTAAGATGTTAATGCAGTTTGTAAATTCCGTTTAGAATGTAAATGCAGTTTGTAAATGCAGATTTAGAATTGTTAATGCAGTTTAACAGTTGGTAATGCAGTTTTAGAAGTAAAAGCAGTTTTTGTAATGCCGTAAATTCAGATTACGAATGTAAGTGCAGTTTTAGAATGTAATGTAGTTTTGTAAGGCAGTTTTAGAATGGAAATGTAGTTTTTAGGAATGTAAATGCAGTATAGATTGTAAATGCAGTCGTAGAATTTAAATGCAGTCTTAGATGTACATGCATTTTGGTAAATGCATTGTCGATGTTTTGCAGGATAAGAATGTAAATGCAGTTTTAGAATGTAATTCATTTGTAAATGCAGTTTTAGATGTAAATGCAGTTCTTTAAATAAGCTGCAGTTTAGAATGTAAATGCAGTTTTAGAATGTATATAAATGCAGTTGGGAAAGTTCGGTTTCCTAACTGGTTTTATTAGACAAGCAATGGATATCCTAGTGCCACTCATCTGGACATGGACATCCATCTGAAACTCTATCTGGATGTTCTACTCTGTCTGGGCCCCATGTTTGGCCCCCTTGTTTGGAGCCCTCAGTTGCCTATTTGTTTTAGGCCTGACACATTTTCTAGCCTGTGGTCACATAGCTGCAAAATGCTTATCTTCTTGCTGCCTTGTGTACTTCTGGGTCTTGTATACCAAATAAGAAGTACTTTCAATACAGTTCAATCGTTATGTCTACTCAACTTCTGAGGGAATGCTCAGTAGGTTGGGTTTGGGTTCTGGATGGTGGTGGTGCTGCTGTCTCTGTCTGCCCAAATTCTGCTCTAGACCATGTCCTAGCATGCTAGCCTAGCCTAGGCTTTGGCTAGCCTTAGCAGCATAACCTTTACCTGACATGGTCTCCAGATACTTACTGACAAGGCTAGACCTTCCTGAAGGGCGTGGCTATAAACGCCCAGATGGATTAAGGTGTGCAACAAGGAGATTTCACATATTCGGGTGTCCTAAAAAAATCAAAAAGTGGCTGGCTGATTTTTGCCTTGTTGTAAAGCTTTCCATATAAAAATAACCCATCTGGAACAGGATTAAGTGAGAAATTTTCTTTGGTACAAAAATTTTGATGAAATTCTATTTCGTATGAGGAGCCAATACAAAATTGCAGCCTATGTTTTGTTGAAATATAAAAGCCAGATCAGAAATCGCAGGTTTTCTCTCTTTTAAGACATTTGTAGCCAATACAAGGCAAGCAAGAAATTATTTCGTGTCTTAGTCATATGAAATTACCCAAAGTATGACAACATAATATTTGGGGCTCAAAAATCTTGTTGCACCTTTAAGGTTCTCTCGGGAAAACGGTTGCCAATGACTAGTCTGATAAGTCGCGCTACCTTGGTCTGTCCCGGATGTGCATTGTAGGGAATGTTGTGTTTTGTTCACTCACGGCTTCCTCACAGAGCGCTACAGGTCTTTGCTGGCTATAAATGACTAAATGACTATTACTTTGTGCATCACCTAATAAGGCCAATGTTCGGCTTTTGTTTATCGTGCATGTTAAAGTTCACGTTGCACACGCCCCTCCTGCCACAAGCAGCGCCGCGCATTGTCACGAGTGCGTCTGCTGCGGTGGCGCTGGTGTGTAGTTGCGCCACATTTGTTTATAATTAACCGGTGTGAGAGTCTTGTCTATTTCGGTGATGAACTCGTGTAACAAGGAAGGACCCTATGCATCAATATGTGTGCAAGAAGTCAAGAGGTACTGTCTCTTCCTGATTTGTTTTTATGGTAATGGTACAGATCGCTAACGCCATTATACACCATTTCTCACATTATATGAGTACGGCTACGCCTACGTCATTTATCCCTCATTGTTATATTGGTTAGTCAGCTACGTAACACCATCAACGCAATATGACACTAGATGAGTACCGCCTACGCTCATTCACCCTCCCACAGTTATTGCTACATGTATATGGTTATGGTTCAACTCCGCTAACACCATCGATACGTTATGAGTACGGCTAAGCCTACGTCATTTCACCCTTCCACAGTTATTTGCTAATTGTATAGGGGTTATGGTACGGCTCCGCTAACACCATAGTACGCCATATTGTACGCTACTGAGTACGGTACGCCTACGCTTCATCTCACCCCTTCACAGTATTTTCTAAATGTATATGGTTATGGTACGGCTCCGCAAACACCATCAGACTGCAACATAATTTTACACTATATGAGTATGCTACGCGACGCTCATCTCACCCCTTCCACAGTTATGTTCTAAATGTATAGGTATGGTACGGCTCCGCTAACACATCGTACACATATTTACACTACACTATATGAATACGGCTACGCCTACGCTAATCTGATGAAGTCAGACTCACCTATGTTTGATGGTTATGGTACAGCTCCTCTAACACCATCAATACGCAGTACGGCTACACTCATTTCACCCTTTCGTAGTTATGGTATGGTACAACTATGCTAACACCGTCAATACGCATATTTTTGCAGTGTATGAGCCACAGCTACGCTACACTCATTGCGTCAAACTAGGTTAGCCGATCACCAATATTCTGTTATACCGAGGACAGATTTAAATTTCAAAATCTGTTTCATCCCGATGCAATGGATTGTTGTTTTCTGCATATTTTTTTTTGGGGGGGGGGGGGGGTGGTTTATCATCGCCGTTTTTTCGACAGCCAAAAGATGCCAGAAAGTAGGTAGATGGATTTAGGATAAACCACTCTAAAAAGCCGAAAAATAGTAAGTAGAAACAACAGTCACACTCCTGGTACATAAAATAATAAATGATGTTTCAGTGTTGATATTTTCACTGTGTGACCATCAGTTTGGAACGTTTTTCATTCAAGTTTGGACCTCTTGATATTAATTTCTCGGTTATAGTACGGTAAAAATGAGAAATTTCTGCGAACCGATCAGATACGAGAGGTCATAATCGGCCCGATTTCAATAATACCGATTGTATCGGTTATGCTCTAGTCAACACTCTATCTATGTTGGTATTGGGAATTGTACTACTTTGTAACACCTCAATACATCCACGTATTCACACTAGATAACAGCTACGCCTCTGCTCATTTCACCCTTCCTAATTATTGTTATGTGGTTATGGTATAGCCTTGGCTAACACCGTCCAATACCAGATGTATGTATCACTATACGAGTCAGGCTACGCCGAGTCATCACTCAACTCCGCTAACACCATCAATCCGGGATGTATTTTTTGAACCAAAAAAACTATAGAGTACGGTAAACCTATGACTCATCTGAGTCATCCCTCAACCTAGGTTATAATGGTTAATGTTACAGCTCCACTAACACTTTCAATACGCCACATTTATATCACACTATATGAGTACGGCTACACCTACACATTTTCCACCCTTTTGCAGAGTTATGGTTATGTTACAGCTTGTATAACAACAGCAAGGACGCCATAGTTACAAATTACGAGAGGATCACTATGCCTCATCGAGTTTCATCACCCAACCGAGTTATATGTTTAATGGTACAGCTCCGCTAGCCCAAACCAAACCCTATTTATTACTCTAGTGTCACTATTTGTGTATGCTATGCTACGCTCATTCCCCCTCACTAGTATTATATACGAGTAACTGCTAGGTCAGACTGAATTTAACCACTTCACAGTTAGTGTTATACACGATGAATACGGCACACCTATGCTATTTCACCTTTCCCTAGTGCTGTGTTATATGGTTAGGCTAGCTCGCTAAACCAGCTAGATGGCGTATTTTAAATTATGAGACCCCTACGCATACACTCATTTCAAACTTCCACAGGTGCCATGGTTACGGGCGCAGCTCCGCTAACACCGGCAATACACATATTTAATACTGCGTTCAGCTAGGCCTATGCGCATTTCGCCTCTGTAGTATGGTACAGTCCGCTAACACCGATTTCTGCCATTATGACACAATGAGTTATAGTTACTTTACGCTATTTCCCCTTAACACAATGCAGTATGCCATTCCAACATGAGGCAACTAGGCTACTCATTCTTTACCCTTTCCGTAGTTTATGGGGGGATAGTGCAGTTGGCCTCTATACAATCCAATTTGACATTTTTCTTACACTATTCGCGTGTGGTAAGCCTACACTAACTTTCTCCTTGTTAGTTTGGTACGCGTTACCGCCAATCTGACGTATCTTTAAACTATGCATAAAAACGAATTCTTTCTCCCTTGCCTTTGTTATATGGTTATGATAAAAGCTTGGCTAGCATCATACCACCCGTGACACCATTTATTTCATATACGCTGCTGACAATGCCTAGCCCATTCCTCATGTAAAAACCCTGGTTCCCCTGGTATCGGTTATGGTTACAGTTCTCTCGGCTAATGCCATCTACATCACTTTTTACACCAGTTACCAAACCATAAAAGCAATTATAAAAATGGCACTCTTATTTACCTAACTGTGGGCGTGTTCAGACGCCAACGATCATCACAGTTCCCTATCATGTTATTATGGTGGTGTTGCTGATACCATCAACAGGTCATCTTCTGTACTCTAAGACCGATACAGCAACACGGACTTCTGCTTGATACAGTCTGCGGAGGCCATCTTAGGCCATCACTTGCTTTCTGGGTTGTGGCTACCACCAGCAAGATATGACTTGGCTTTGCTCCCACTATTGCAAAATTTTTACAAAAATCGCACAATACAGGAGCAGCAAAAACTACAGAAGGCAACTTGACAACTATGCATTTGGTATTCAGCATTGCAATAAGCTCATTGCATGTATAAAGAGATGGTGAAGCCTCTTCAGTTGATTTCAGTATAGACGATATGGATCTGTTTCATGGTTATAAGCTGTTTAATGACTGGTCTCGTTTTGCCACATTGCTGATTTGCGCTAGTTATATAATTTGCCATTGTTATATAGCCTGTTCAGGTCCTAAATCCAGTGTTTGCCAGTTGCGCCAGTTTGGTTAGTGTCTGCCAATGTTACGTCACATCGATCCTCTATTTTTGCTATGGTTGATGGCCAATCCAGTGATAATATGATGAGTGGCAAAATTATAATTTCTATTATATGTGAGCTTACTGTGGCCATCTCATTTTTTGTACGGTGTCCACTATGGTACCTTTGTTTTTAGTACGCTCCGGCAATACATCCATTTTTTTTTGTTGAACATATTGCTAACTTCTGCTCACGGTTGTTATAAGAATCCCGCCTACGTTATCACCTTGTTGATATAGTATGGTCCCTGCCTACACCATCTTATGTCATGGTACAGCTATGGCAGCTAGGCCACCATTTTTTTCCAACGGGTATGTTCCCGCCTACATCGCTCCGGTTATATGGTAAAACCCCAATCTCTTTTCCATGGTAGGGTCGAGCCTAACCTTTACCTTTTGGTATAAAGTGTGGTATGCATACACCATCGTGGTTGTATATGGTAGGGCTCTCCTTTGTCATCATCCTTTGGTTAATTGTAATATTATGTTATATATTATGACCGACCTTGATCATTTCTGTTGATGGTACCATCTACCCACCATCACCTTTTAATTGTTATAGATAGAGCCACTCACTACCCATCACTTTTCTAGAGTCCCTTGTGTTGTGGATTATGGCTCTGCCTATACTATTTTTCCTCTCCATTATCGTAGGGTGTGGTTCACCTTCACGCCTCCCCACTTACGTTATCACTCAAGTGTGGGCCAACTAACCTTAAATTGAGTCCGGCCTAACTCCCCATAACTTCTGTGTAGCTTCCACCAATCACTTTGGTTATGTATGCGACCCATTTATGCTGTACCTCCTTGTGGATGGTACACACCATGGCCACACCAACTTCTGTTTTTATGGTACGTTGACCAACACCCTCCACCTTATTCTTTATATGCCCCCCCCCCCCCCCACAAAAGCCTACATACCACTATAACTTCTGAACATAGGTCAGCTTCCATATGCCAGTACTCTTGTTGTGGTACATTACAGCTCCACCATTTGCTAGCCCTCTTATATAATTATTTATGTGAATTGGGCTATGTCAGATATCAGAGGCTAGTGTTTACAAATGGACTTTTAAGGTTGGTATTATGGTACGGTTCTGCCTACACCATCAACCGTCATCTAATTTTGGATCTTCCATTATCCGGTGTGTCTATGGATACATAAGTTTTCTGGTACAGTACTGCATTATAACATCACTGGTTCATCTGTTTTGAGTTTGGAATGGCCAATGCCCCCTTTTAGTGCCTGCCTATGAGCTCTCACACCTACACCATCTTTTTACCAAGGTGGGATCTTGGCCTTATGATGTGTCGTGTACCTACACGTTTTACCAATGGTTCCTGATTGCAAGTGGCTAACTGATTGGTCATTAGCTGCCTATTGGATGGCTATTATGTCTCTCCTGTCTTCGTGTTAAGATCGTCCTCTCCCTTTTATTTGTACTATATGGTACGGGCCTACGCGGACATACACCATCGTTTTGTACATTTTTTAGATGCGTACCCGTTGGATACCACTGTATCTAGATATGGTATGCTTGCATAGTGTATTTTTGTTTTCTTGCCTACACAATTGATTCAGATCTTCACTTCACATAGATTATGCTGTACGGTATGCCTCTGCTTACACCATCATCTAATTCTTCTTCCCTTTACGGTCCACGTAAGATCTTCCCCTCATGTAGCTATTTGTCAAGAATAGGTTCTACCTAAGTTCATGATGACTTAAACTTATGGTACTTTATGCTGGCTATAAGTAGGCTCAGCTTACGCCTATTCTTAGGCTTGCCATCATTTCCCGGAATTTGAGTTTTTTCTATTAGGTAGCTATGCTTTGGTTGGCTCCATCTACACAGTCATTTTATCCGAGTTGGATCTTTTTCCTCATGTAGTTTTGACTACGGTAGGCTCCACTGCACCTAATCTGTAATCTCGGTTCGAGTGTGGTAATAGTAACACACTGCTTGCGTTTGTAACAGCTCCACCTGGTCACTGTCCTTTTTGTCCGAGTGCTGATATTCTCTCTACTACAAACCAGAGGAGGCAAACAGGATATTCTTGGGCAAACATGGATGGGCTATTCCCCATTGAAGCATGGTCTCTAGGCCATTCTTCTACAGTCAACAGGTTGAGTCATTAAGAATTCTGGATGTAGTCAATCATCCAGGGGCCCCCCGTTTGGTTCTAACTCGGTACCCCTTCCTCATAGCAGTATATACAATTCCCTAGTGCTACCCCACTAGCACATCGTATAGCTTGCATCTGCAGGGTCACTTCCATATAGTCTCACATGTCCTACACATAATAAGTAACAGCTCATAACATGCACACAGCGAATAACTGCTAACACCAATGGTGGTTATTGCACAAGTTATCTGGTGACTGTTTTGATAACAGATAGTTTGCAATATGAATACCTAGCCAGCTGGATGCGTTCCCATTACCAGCGGATATACCATCAAGATAGCCAGCCAATTGCTTCTCCCTATAACTAGCTGATCCCATACATTCTAACTATGATATTCTCCACTTCCAAGATCCACTCTTTGTGTCCTATCTGCAAGAAGTCATAGAGGGCTAGCTGTACATACTAGGCATAGCATAAATGCCAGCTGTTCCACATACTTCCACCACATTTTCATGCCATGACTTGGATGTTATGGTCCTTTCGATAGTCCACAGTTTACCTTCAAGAGTGGGGTCAGGTCACATAGAGGTCTATAGGTTATGGCGACGGGTTAGGAATTATGGAAGTGCTTGGTGTATGGCATGGTTGATCTATTTTACGGACACATGGATGCAGGGGTCCTCGGTTAGTGTGACCTTTGTTCTATTCTCCCACTGATAGAAGCTGACACAGGTGTTGTGCATGCTGTGTACTTTCTAAACAACCAGCCTATTCTTTCTTGATCTATATTGGCAAGTGATATACTTGTGCTTGATTTCATGTTTTGCTGATTGAACTATTTTGGTTTTTTTTTTTTCTGATCTGTAACAGTCATTGCATATCAATCTGTCAATTCAGACCTATTTGTAGCACCTTATCAGGTGGACTCAGCGGCTGTTGGTAACGGAAGTACAGCTAAGAAACCCTTTTCCACCTCGAACTGGTATGGCCCCTAGGGTGAAGTTTTATTTCAACTGGCATGCATGTGCCATATAGTTCCTATCCTGCTAGGGCGGCTTTTGCCACTGTATTCCTTCCTGTAGCACATGTATAATTGTTGCGTACTTGCAATCAACAAAATGAACGAAATCTGTGTTCTATACCTCCTTTATTTCCTTGGTTACAAAGCTGGATTGGTGTTAATCCAATTGAATTTACTGTACAATACTGATTCTCATTGTTCTGATTACGACTCTTATTATTCTCATGTTATTCGCCCGCTTCACGCACACAATGGTCTTTATATAATGCCTAAATTGGCGCTAAAACGGGACCGTGAATCAGAGTTGGAACCGGGCCAAGAACAGAAACGGTTCAAGTTACTCCAAGAACGCAAACGGTTACGGTTTATGGAGAAGCGACTGTTACCAGTCAGTTCCGTGCACCATGTTCCAACCATTTTCCGTTATTCTTATCATTCCTAACTGTACTCGTTTACGTTAACGTGATTAACCAAACTGCCGTTACGAAGCATCCATTGCATCAAATAATTTTGGGGGGTCCCCCCACTAACCACTGCCCCCACCTGGTTTGAACAATGTCCCCATTGTTTAAAGTCAATTGATATCATTTTGGTAAAAATTGTTGAAGATATCTGATTTCTGACATGAGTGTACATCCGAATAATAGCAAACTAAAGGAAAGCCAAACATTTATTATAACATAGTACCTGCAAACACTTTACGTGACTATGCTGAGTGAAACTTCGGATCTAGATCATAAAGTCACACGTCACCACTCTGGGTCAGAAATACTGTAATTCTGTAGTACATTAGGTATACTAAAAATTACCGATCAATCCAAACACAAATTAAAAGTACAAGGGCAAACGCAAAGGTCCTAAATGTAGTTCATGCAAAAAAAAATTCTACTCTTATCAGCAAGACAAGAACAAGACTGGTGCAAATAATAAAATTGAAAAGGTACGGCTACAGAAGCCCGGGGGTGACATGAGAGTGATATAACTCCCAACACGGAATAATACTAACTCGCCTTACTGAGCTGCGTTATATTGAAGTGAACCAAATCCCGTTTGACAGAAACCGGTTAAAATGATTGATCAACTGGGGTGAGACGCTTGAAATATCGAATAGAATTTGGATTACATCGTGGGGGTACCTATACACTCTGACAATGCATGCATTGCATTATAAACATCAGAACAAATGAGCAATATGATCAAAACACAATGTCACGCAAATAAGTATAACACTATTGATCGATACCCAAACCATAAAACGTATCATAATTATATCACATTATTCCATAGCCTTAGAATTTTGTCAATGATTTGCAAATGTTTACCAAGCTTACACGTTGTGTGATTATACTGTGACAAATCCAAAAAGATAGCTAATTGGACAGTAATGTACAAAAAAAAAATCTTAAACTTTTAAACGAAATTTTAACAAGAAATAACAAAGCTGTTGCATGACATTGAAAGGGATAATAAGCTACCAAGGTATAATGGACGTGAAATTATATAAGATACACGTGTCAGGGAACCTTTGTAACTTAAATTAAAACACCCTATCCCTCAACGGTGACCTTTACACAAAAAGAAGGAGAATATCATCATCAGGGTTAAATGTGTGTGGCGGTGCACTGTGTGTTTTGAACGTCTGCGGTTGGCAAAGTTTCAAAACAACTGAATACAGTGCAAATTGGGTACTGTCTTACTACAAAAAAGGGCTTGAAAGCTTCCCAAAATAAGCTAAAGAAATTCAGAAAGCTGAAAAAGCTGACCTGGACCATCTATTTAAGAGCAAATACTGGCACCAATAGCTGTGAAATTAACTACGCTTCCACATGTGCCAAAATCTTTTTTATCCTAAGCATCATTATAAATATAGAATTTCAGAGAAAAAAAACCAGTCACGTTATGTGCTTGTTAAAGTTTTCACACTAATGTCACATTGTCTCTACTGAATACTTGCGTCCGAAGTTCTCCATAAGACACATGCCGTGCCATAAAAATAAGGAACTTAACTTTCAGAAACCAAGCAGATGAAATTAACAGTGGTTGGGTGTGTAGTGAACAAAAAGAAAACCATACAACACATGATTGCCCCTGGGGCCACTCGAAAGAATACTTAGTAAGCACCCGCAGTGAAGAAAACGCGATTTAGGTGCTTTTGAAAGGCAAAACGCGGATTCGCGCGGATCCGCGTTAGGGTCTCAAAATAGCTGATTTAGCACAAGAAAGGGTGGTTTTTAATAGGACTATCCCCGCTTGGGTACTTGTTTAAAATGATCCAACTAGCGATGATATATTCATTACTTATTGGCATATACAGCGATTTTAAATTTTACAAACCATTTTTTGTCGGCCGTATTTTGTACCCTCTTGTACGGGTTTCGGAGCCGATACGCATCTGCCGCCGTCTGGCGTTTTTCTTTTTAATACCCGGAAAGTACCGTATTAACAGATGAGTTTTCAGTTCGTCCGTAGATCACTACATCGAGCAGTAATTGGTTGCCGATAGTGCTCGTAATTTTTTTCCACTTTGTACTAACACCATAATATCGAAATGCTCGCTTTGATATCAAGGCTTCCTCATAAAGCCATCTTTATCGGCAATATATCCCTGGATATCCCAGGCAATCTTTCACTTTTTTCATTTGCGTAACCCGGCCGAAGACAGCGTGTGTCCCACTTTGATCGGGGTTTTGGGTGAGCGTCGGTATCTATTGGTTACTTTCCGATTTCGGATTTTGTTATTGCTATTGCATTCTAATTCATTTCCGCTGGTCATATAAATATTAGAAAATACTGAAAAAAAATGTAATAAACGCAATGATCATCAAAAGAAAATGATGCTCACGATAATCCACCATTTAAAATATCCTACTTCAATTAAAGCAATGATTTCGTAATTGGCTATTAGCAGCGTGCAAATTCCCCAGTATCGCATCGCAATGCGACGCAATTTCTAGATAATGCTGAAGTATTTCTGCAAATACATCGCAATCCTGCTATGCACTTTTCCCGGCAATTTTCGAGTCAGCATCGGAAGCAATGACATCCCTATCATAAAAATTATCTCAAAAGTTTCACCAAAGGCACAATAAAATCAGGAAATCATCCTTAATTTGTTAGGTCAATTGATTCTAATCTGCAGTTATATGATAACATCCTCAAATATGCCTTCGACTAGGTCTAATATTATAGCCAAATTATCAAAAGTCCCTTACTTCTTTAGCCATGTTTACCGACATTTATCTCTGATACAACATAAATCTCTTTCCCGATTAATGGTTCTAATGGAGGACCAAGGCCGAACAGGCGCCTGATTAAGAGACTGTTGTTTTGGATTTGGGCAGAAACCACTAGATCTGTACATTCTGCAGTGTTATAACTAGTGCTAGCTGTTTACAATCTGAAAAAAATATGAAAATATGTAAAATTTAGTGTTTCACCCCTTCTCAACATTGTAACAGGGTCCAAATTAAAATTCTGATAATGATTTTTATCATTCCGTGTTGCCAAATTGAATGATTATCATGTTTTACTAAATTTAGGCGTGATCATTTTCAAAGCTTATCTAGGGATTTGTGGGTTGTGTCACACTGCTGTTCAACACGCTTAGGTTACTGCTATAACAAAGGTTGAACTTCTATCAAATCCCCCTATCTGAATTTGATAAAACTTGGAATGAGGGAGTTGTTGCCATCAAGTATACCCATGTCCTGTGTCATCATATTGTGTGCACATTAATGAGCAGCATTTGCATATTTGGCTTATTGGTTTATTACTAAATGGTGAACGTCTACAAATCCCAATGTCCAAATTTGACAAAACTTAGTATTTGGGTTTGTTGGATCAAGTAATACCATGCACGTGTCATCTCTATGATATTTTCAGTAATATCAAGTCCTTATTTAGGGTGTTTGAGCATTAATCAATCCTTGTTTTTGGTATATAGGCCTATTCATTCGCGTCCGTCGCTTAAGGGTATCTTTGCTGGGTGAAATACTGGTTTTGGGTAATATATTTCATCCGAACCTCGTTTAGGGTATCTTTGCTTGGGTAAAATCCTGTTTAGGGTCGGTTTGAAGAGTTTTTGGCATCTAGCTTAGGGTCATTTTTGAAGTCATTCACGCGCGTGCTTACAACATTTACACATGAGTTGCCCCCCCGGAATGTTGCTAGCACCGGTCTATGTCTAAGCTCATGATTTACCCAACATTTAGCGTATGGCTGCCCTTCCACGAAATACCCAGGGCTTCAGGGTTGGACTATCCTGATAACCAGAACATCTGCATTCTATGGGCATGAATTCGCAGCTTATATTCCTGTCTGGCAAAATATATTCAGCCAAATAAAAATGATAATAAGTAAAATCCTCAAAAATGACTTGCTTGCTGTCAATAATCAGGTCAATTCTAACAAGATAAAAGTAATCCACGTTAAATCTTCAAGCCGCATATACATATCCTAAATACACCCGCACCTGAATGACCCGATTTGAGCGCAATTGGGGGTTTTTTCTTTAATTAAGCGAACACGCCAAAATATATTTTAACACTAAATTATTTAACAAGAAAAACAATTGGCAAATTGGAAATATTCTTGTTACTTTAATGATTTAACTTCTAGACCAATTCAGTGTCATCCCGCATATTGTTTCCCTACTGTTGCGGGAAAAAAAAATGCCCAAGAGCATGAAGGCAGCGTTATTATTGCTGTTTCCTTTTTCGATCTGTCTACCTAACTCTGCATGCTGATGCGTTGCAATAACAACGCTCCGATGAAGATAACTCCCATAATTTCCACGAGGTCTCTAGTAACATAAATACAGTTCACATCTTTATTTTCAATCTTCGAAATCACAGGGCTTTTTCTGGCAATACTCCATCATAGATTCACACGCAACACACCGAAGGGACACTCCACAGTACGCAATTCTCAGATGTGTTCTGAATGTTCTTGTTAATAATCTCCAACAAACCATGAACGAGTCCTGGGTCTGCTGATGTTGTTTGATGATCAGAGACTTAGACGTGCAACGTCTGCTCTAACCTTTCCAATTTTACGTAAACGTTCGCTCTCTGGTCTGGTTCTTCTGCTATTCTTTTCACTCCCCTTCGTGGTGGCAGAGCCTCCAGTGCAGTTGTTGCAATTCCCTTGTGACTTTGGGTGGACTCCGGATTGGACTTACTGGCACAACGACGAGTTCCTGTTGTGGGAGCGGAGCTGTTACGCCCTCGCTGTTGTCTGAGCCGGCCTGCGAGTTCTTGGAGCAAGGCGAAAGTTTTTGGGGTCCAATATGGTTTCTTCTGCTTCTTGTTCTTCTTGATGCACGGGTTGGCGACACTCGCCTTAGCATGTGCTGTAAATTCAACAAAGTTTTTCTTGTTTACCACTCTGGGCTTGTGTGATGTACAGTAGCCGCAGGGGGTTTCGGATGGATGTGAAGCCGTTGGGAGTTGCTTCTTCCTGCTCCCAGTCATCAGTAGTCATGGGCTTCAAGGTTTTTCAGATACTCAACTGCTCATGATTATACCTCCTGCTTTGAAGGCTTGAAGTGGAGATCACGAGCACGGAACTAACGCGTCGTACTTGTTGCGTTCCCGCATCGCACATCATCCACATTCTTCTTGTGCAAAGTACTTCTGACATGTTCTTCGCATTTCTGCCTCCTGTAGAAGCCAACCGACATGTTACAAACAAACTTGCGCCATTTCCAGGCAGTGACTCATATGGTAAATGTCTGAATAGAAGCGGTCTTGTTCTCTGTGGAGACCTCGCAAGTCTGGTATTTACACTCAACAGTGTGATTGTTTGTGACTTTAAATGTAACAGAACAGTTCTGATGTGAATGCTTATCATTGCGCTCTGATCGAAAAACGTTTTCCTTATCATTCCAAACCTGACCGCACCCCAACCCCGACCACCACCGATATAACGACGCCAGTACCCACACCGTTACCGATGTCCGTTCCAACCACGTGGGTTTCATGACTAATGTTGATTTGGTAACCATAGAAGTTTTTCTTATTTTCCTCTCACTTGGTATGAGTTGAATTCTCACTCAAAACCACTTGGGACGTTCACTATACGATTTATCACACTCAAGTTCAGTCACTAAATTCTGGACTTGTTCCTTCCTTAATGGTTTCATACTATTATCTTGGCTGATATTTAACAATCATAGCAATCCTTTTGCCACTCTATAACATCTTCCCATACTGTAAAGTATCTCGTAAATAAATCTGTGTCTGTCACTTTTAAAAAAAAACAAATTCTTCGTTCCTTTTGCTTTTTTGCCACTTGATTAATTTAAGGATTTGAAGTAGTCATAAAAAACATTCATGTACTCCATTAACCACTCAGTGGAAAAACGTGCTTTCGTATCTCATAACTAGTACGTTCCTGAGAACGGTTCTCGTTTCTTTGTTTACCATTGCGGTGCACATACTGTACGGTTTTAGTGTCTTGGCAAGAACGGTTTTCGTTTTCTGGACGGCTCCCATTTCGTTATTTTGTTAACCACTGCATTTAATAATAGCGGTGCGTGAACTCTGTTATACTGGTACGGTTTTCATTGTCGCGCGGAACGGTATTCGTTTCAAAACGCTCCCGTATGTCGTACTTTTGTTAACGCTGGCATTAAATATAGCGGTGCGGTGAACTCGGTTATACTGGTACGGTTTCAGTGTCGCAGCGAGAACGGTATTCGTTTCAAGAACGAACGCCCTTTTCGTTCTTTGTTAACTACTGCAGTTAATACGGATACGTTGTCAGAATTATACTGGAACGTCTTTGGTGTCTGAACGGTTCTCATTCCTTTACTTTTGTTCACCACTAATTGTTGTATTTAATTGTAAATGGTAAAGTTACGTTCTCGGCCAACAAACATACTCTGTACACGGGAAGAATTTTCCAAGTGTTATCCGAGAACCGGATTGGTTACGGACACCCTCGTAAAATATCCAAGTTCCGGGCTGCTTAGTCATCAATAATCAAAACAATTCCAAAAATACATGTCCAACACAGCAAGTTGTTTCTATTGTTTCCGTCTTAGACTGAAGTTTAGAATCCACGTGATTAAGGAAATCTTCTATGGAAAAAATAATCCTCACTCAAGTGTTAGTCATGAAGGTTCGTCCTCGTTTCATGTCTTGTTCTAGAAGATAAGACCACAACCTGATGGTACCATTGCTGTTGCCGTGGCTAACTGAAAAAAGTTCTTGTATTTTAAAAAAAATGTGACCTACTCGTGAATTAAATCCATATAGACGGAGTACCTTAAGCCCTACATTTTGGCGTTTCATTAAATGTGGCTTATAGTGTTCCCATAGCGTACAGGCTTACGGACTTCCTTCCACTCTTGTTTGTTGCAAATCATTGGCATCTGCCTCCTGGACGGGATGTCTTCTTTGATTGTGCTATTTATTGATTTGAACTTAGGTTCATTGCCTCCTTATTGAGCTATTTTTTGTGGGTTTGCACTCATCCTGTCGGCGTCGGAAATCTGTATCTTGAAATTACGAAAGTAGAGACGGTGTTCGCTGCTGGGGGTTTGTTTCCCTCCAGTCGGGGCAAGATTCCGAACATAGCATCAACTAGAGGTTGCGAAATCGCACATCTTTTTCGTTTGACCGGCTGAGGTGTCTGTTTTGGGAGTTTTACCAGCCGCTTTACAATTCATCATTCCTCTCGGAGAGTCCCCTTCTTGGGGGTGGCTGGTGCCTTGCGTGCCTTTGGTGCGTCTTTACTTTGCCCTGACGGACAAAGCTTGGTTTGACAGTCGCTGCATTCCATTCAGGTACGGATCACTAGGGTAATTTTCGTCTATCGTAATTTCAGGATTTTTGTTGCCTGTATGACTGACAAAGGAGCTCATATAGCAGATCACTAAGTTTTCGTACAACAATCCACGGTCCTTTCCATTTGGCTTGAAGCTTTGGAGATAATCCCTTTGTCGTTGAGCTGTCTTGGTGTATACAAGGTCTCCAATGACTGGAGAGTGCATGGCAATTTGCGTGTTATAAGATTCGGTTTGTCTCTTTCTAATGTCCCCTAGCTTTCCTCGCACAATGTGGTGGACAGAACAAGGACGCGCCTTTGGTTATAACGTATCACTGGTATGATTCTTAGTGTTCTTCGGGTAAGTTCCCAAGGTACAGTTGCAATTGGCTGATTGAGTCTCACGCCCAAGCATTAGCATATTTGGTGTGTATCCTGTGCTCTCGTGTCTCACAGCTTCTATAGGCTGAAGTCAGTAGTGGTAAATGAATGTCCCACGTTCTTTGGTGCTCATCAACGGATGCAGAATCATCTCCAAAGGAATACAGAATGAATCTTTCTACTGGCTGTTTCCTCGAGATGGAATGGCGAGTCCTCTCTTATGTATTTCTAGAAGTTTGCATTACCCTCTGAAAGAGGGCCTGGATTAATAATTTCTCCCTTGATCAGAATGAATACCAAGGGCGAACCAAATCTGGAAATGAACTCATAGACGATTTTGTGAGCAACTGTCTCAGATGTTGATCTGGGCGAGAGGATAACATTCGATCCACCTTGTAAATTGGTCCTGAACAAGTAAATCTAGCGCATCCCTTGGTTGCTTGTGGTAATGGCCTAGAATATCATTTGCTATCGGTCCATTAGTGCCCTACTTGTATTATCCTCAAGCGGCTTTTGGGGATTTTCCGAGGTTGCTTTCGTGCTCCACATTCTGACAGTTTTTATCAAGTTGACAACACGTTCTTTCAATTGAACCCGTAAAACATGGCGTTTAATCTTCTTGTAGGTCTTCTTGAAACTAGTGTGCAGCCGTTATAGCGTCATGCATGGCGTGTAGGACTTTCCTTTGAATGCTATGTGGTACCACCAGTTTTAGGTACGGACTCCTTGTGGCAGTTCCCATTTTCTGTATAGCACTCATTCTTCAAAGTGAGTTGTTCCCACCTTAACCAGAGCTGCCTTGTGTACGGACTTTCACGTTGAAGGTTTACTTCTTCTGTAACTGGTCGCTTCGAAGACTCAGAGAGCCACCATGATCTTAAAAAGTCTTGATCTTTAGATTGCAGATTCGGCACATTTCTTTGTAGTAAAGCTTGATATCCACATACCGGAATGGAATTATCTCGTGAGGATTCAATGTTTCATCTTTGCCTCAGTGCAACCTGTCTGGCGAATCTCCGGACACTGTAATTGAGTGATCCTGATTCCCGATGTGGGGCATCCTTCCCCAAGCTAGGTACCGTTCCGTTCCGACGGATCTTCTTCTAGTGCGCGCGCTTCGGAAGTAACAGAAAACTGATTGCGGACCTCGTCCACCTGGTAATGTCAAGTATGGGAACTTCGACAGGTGGAAAATGGATGTAGCATCTAGCTAGGGCTACTTTTTTTTTTTTTTTTTTTTTTTTTTTTTTTTTTTCTGTTTTTTTTTTTTTTTTTTTTTTTTTTTTTTTTTCTTAGGACAACTGATAACAGCAAGATAAAAATCAATAGGAAAAGTGTCGAAGAATTGTCATGGTTATATTGCCAGTGGAGCCGGGGCGGCTTCACTCTCATGTGGATAGTACTGTTGTGTTTCTTCTTTTTCTTGAAGGTAGCATGACGATTATACGTTCCTATTGTGCACAAAATGTCTTGCAGATTCGACGGTACAACGTCGTCCACTTCCGAGAACTCCGACCACATGTCATGCTTTCTCTGGCAATCATGGCATCCTCCACAAGGAAATCAGTCAGGATTGATCTCCTCGTAAACAGTACACTCATCGGGCTCACAATTTCTTCTGGGAGCCCGTCAGCGTTATTAGTGCTTCTTACCAGCTCTGTGTGACATTTTGAAGTATACGTGAATGAGAAACTCGATCCATCGAGCCATTTGGTCCACAGGGGTTCTTGATGACATAATCCATCTTAATGCACTATGGTCGGTGCGGATCAGAAACTGTCGACCTAGAAGGTAATGTCGAAAAAATGTTGAACGAAGGAAACTATGGCTAGTAACTCTCGGCGAGTTGTACAATATCGGCGTTGGTTTTATTAAAGAGCGATGGCAGATGCTATTGGTCTCTCAATGTCACGTCCGGTGCGCTCAAAAACGCGCCTTGACTTATGTAGCACTATCCGGTGTCGAAGCATCAGTGTCAGGATAAAAAGGCCATTTTGATCCGGATAAGCCATGACTTCATTTCCTGTTAATTTGGTTTTTAAAGTGTCAATGCTGTATGGCAATCTCGGTCCAGTGAATGCTTGTCCGGCCTCTAATAAGCGATTCAACGGGCTTGATATCTGCGCAAAGTGAGCTATGAATCCGACGTAAATGCAAAATCCCAAGAAAGAACGCACTCCTCTAACATTCTTAGGTATGGGCCACTCACGGGCCGGATTCAATTTTCTTCGGGTCGGGCTTCACACCTCGTGGTGTACAACGTCCCAGAAATGCAAATCCTCCTGAACAAACTCACTACTTGATGGGCTTAATTTCAATCCAGCCTTTTCAAGGCGATTAAGCCACTTCATCCAGGCGCTTCACGTGTTATAGAAGGTAGTTGAGAATAAAATTAATCATCCAAGTAAATCAACAGGGTCCTCCACTGAAGTCCCTTCACGCCAATTCCATGCATCGTTCGAATGTACTGGGAGCATTACAGAGTCCAAAAGGCACATAGTTAATTTACTCTAAGCCACTCCTCGTTACGAATGCAGTTTTTGCCTATCTTCCTCTTTGACATATATATGCCAATACCGGATTGCAAATCCAACGTCGAAAAAATCTTAGCTCCTGTAAACAATCTAAGCAATCATCACCAGGGTAACGATCATGCGCAAAACGACGTAACCGCATTAAGTTTTCTATAATCCACGCATGGTCTCGTACTCCCATCCTTTTTACGAACGAAAACCATCGGTGATGCCCATGCGAGGTTGACTCTGTAATAATCCCTGCTTCGAGCTGACGGTGGCTTAAAGTCCTATTCTTAACACTTCGAATGCCCTGGTGTTCGACGGGGAGGTTGTCTAATTGGTTTAGCATCGCCAGTGTCAATCTTGTGCTGAATAAGTTTAGTTCGACCGTAATCATTAGCTGATGTGCAAAAAATACTGACATGCTTATGAGAAGGTTGCTGAGGGGTTCACACTGCACGATTGATCTAAGCCCTTCGTACTCCTTTATTATAATTCCTGTATCCCATCACACCAATTCTCTGAGGAGAGTCAGGATCTTCACTTGAAATTTCATCGGCTCTTTCGTCTATCAATCTTACTGGCAGTATTTCTGAATTTGACCTCTGGAATAACTTCGCTGAAACTTTTGGGCTTCTGTGTTTTCCATATCGTCGCGAGTTTCGCAGCTGTCTATGTCACAAACATATCCCATTTTTATCCTTATTAAAGATGCAGTCTCACACGATGCATTCATACCTGCAAGGTAGTCCCATATCGTGCGGTTCTTGTCGAAAAGTGTACGCCCTACAACAACTCGTCATTGAACGTTCCATAGGCGAGGACTACCATGGAGACATTGGTGTTCTGTTGAGTTAGATCTGCCATCCCTTCTACTACATTTCGCTACTTCGCTGGAATAACACTAATAAGAATAATAATAATAAAAGACAGTTATATATGCGCTGTATGCAAAGGCCTCAAAGCGCCTGTACATCCAAACATAACAACTTAATACAAATGTTAAAAACCCTTAAAATACTCAATAGGCAAAAAATTGGATAAATAACCATTTATAACATACTCTACACTGGTAGTTAAATACAGCCTAACAAACGAATTACAATTTTATAGACACCATTTGTCTACTCATTTAGATAAAAAAAAAATAAATTATGGAAAACAGAAAAGTTTTCAGTAATGACTTGCAGATAGAGACGGACCGCGGCGGATCTGATGTGCTCCCGGTATTTGTCCATAATTTGGGAGCTGCAGTGACAAACGCTCGATCACCATAAATGGAGTACGGGTTTATGGGTAACAGAAAGTAGTGTCTGTGAAGATGAAGCGAAGATTTCGACCCGGTTTGTAAGGGGATATGAGTGATGAATATATTTTGGACAGCAAGATTTTGTGAAGAGCCTTATATGTAAGCAGACACTTTGTAACTGCGCGTTGATGGACTGGAAGCCAATGAAGATTGAGACAGGGTTATGTGATCGGGGAGAGGTGCGAGAAACAAGACGAGCAGCGGAGTTCTGAATACGCTGCAACCGCGCATGTCAGATTTAGGAGACGAAGAGGATTGAATTGCACGATCCAAACGCGAATTGAAAAAGCGTGGACGAAAGTTGCTGTAGTGTCTTCATTCAGAATGGCCTATTGACAGGACGCAATGAAAACACAGATGCGGCGTTGCAGACAATTTGTTAACTGTGATTTCCATTAATAAATTGGAATAAATGTGACACAAGATTACGGGCTGGTTGAAAGGCTTTGAGGACCCAGACTGGCAATGAGTCAGCTGAGGGCTGGGGAAAACGGATGGGAATGAAGCAAGATGTGAAATGGAGCAGTTCCGTCTTCGCGTACGTTAAGGACAAGATTATTGGTTACAGTCCACTTTTTAACAATCTGCTTACATATTCTCCAGACGACGAATAGCGTCCGCCCTATCTTCAGATTTGAAAGTTAAAACAGTTGAGTGTCATCAGCATAAAGTACAGTGTTGAAACCATGTGAAGTGATAATGTCTTGAAGGGGTTGCATATACAAAATGTATTTAATTGGTCCAGCGACAGAACCCTGAGGGACTCCCCAATCCACGTCCACCGTATCAGACAATGTATCATTGATGACAATAGACTGGGTACGGCCCTCAAGGTATGACTGACACCAATTCAATACTGTACCTGAAATTCCATATCTGGATGACAAGCGTTGAATTAAGATGGTGTGATCAATTGTGTCGAAAGCCGATGAGAAATCTAGCAGCACCAGAAGAGCTTCCTTCCTATCATCGAGTGCACACAGAATACTATTCTGGACATAGAGTATGGCAGTCTCGGTACTGTGGTGTGGACGGTACGCGGACTGTGCTTCGGTGAAAAGGTCGTTGTCACTCAGATAAGACTGAAGTGACTAACTGTTACAACACGACTCGTAACTGTGCCCAGAATTTGAGATTTGATATCGGGCGATAAATGGCTAGAGTTCTGGATCAAAGGGGGGCTTTCTTTCGAAGAGGAGTTTAAAAGCATGTTCAAAGTCGAAGGAAACATTCCAGTTTGGAGAGATGAATTCACAATATGGGTGATACGGAGCCCTTCTTTCAGGCGTCTCAATACAAGGCTTTAAAAAATACATGCAGGTAGTGGATCCAGCTGACAAGATGTTATTGGCGATGGACCTAACTAAACTTTCAGGACGTCTTCTTGAGTAACGTCCTCAAAGGTGGCAAATGAACTAGTGCAAGAAACAGAAGGTCTTCAGCAAATACAGGGGTAGTGGCGTCGTCTAATCATTGACGAAGTGATTTTTCGCAGATTACGAGAAGACTCCCTGATATAACTTCAACTGGTTCACCATCGATAGTTAATCCTCTCCTTGCTGCCAACTCACAATCATAGTGAAAACAAGAAATCAAATCCAAGGATTCCATTATCACGGATGCATGCGACATAAACTTCAATTGTAAACCCTGTCACCTATTGTAAACGTCAGCAGTGTTATACCTTCAACTTTTATCAAGTCGTTGTTAGCTGTTTCAAGTCATGCTTTCATCAGGGATTTGTAGTTGCGGTCTCCTGTTCTCAGGAATCTGATAATATAGAGATTTAGAAATGACCGTCACGGCAGCACCAGAATCAACAAGAAGTTCTGTATTTTACACTATTAATTTCCATTGGTACAAATGCTGTTAAACCTTCTTTGTAATTTGTTTGGTATAGTTTTTATTGGCACTGTCTTTTCTTTACTATCTTGGACCGCCACCTGGCCGGACGGTTCGGTCCATTCTAGTTTTCCGACATGGCACTGTCTTCTGTCAAACCACTGGCATTGGCCTTTTCTTCTTTCAGTGAAGTAACTCGGGACAATCTGCTGGCTACTGTCCTGGCTATCACATTTGAAACAGCGGAAGGGCTTCCTTCACGGTTTCCTGTTTGTTGTTTTGGTCACTCCGACGTTATTATTACGACCACGGTTAAAACCACCATCCTTTTTGTTGGCCTTGTCCCAAAGTTAGATAATTATGTGATGTTGTTTTCCTGCCGCCCTTAACATCTTCGCCAGTCCATTGATCGGCTGCAATGGATTTGAGTAATCCTTGGAACTGCTCATTGGTGACATACGGATGCCGCATCCTGGCGGTTGGAGTTGTCGACATTAATTCGCTACTCTCTTCATCTCCTTTCTGCGGCCCCCTAGCCACTTCGTCTCTGAGAGTAAGGTTATGTCTCAACTGCCGCTCTGGCCTCTTCAAGACTTGGGATCTTTCTTCATTCCTACCGCTACTGTCATCTGATGATCATTAAACCCTTTATAAAGTATCGCAGACCGATGCTCTCTTTGTGGTAATCATCTTCTGTGGTATCCTTTCCCACAAGGCGCCGGATGTCAGCGGTGTACTCGGATAGCGTCTCTTTTGTATTCATCTTCTTATTCGCTGTTGCCCAAATTAAACTTGTTGATTTCCTTTCATCCAATCTTTTCCTCAGCGCTTCTTTTCCAGCAATTCTGCCGACTGAAGAGTCTCTTGCGGTAGTTGGACACTGCAAAATCATCGCATATCCCTTAGGCCCTGTCAATAAGCCGAACGTCTCTCGTCCTTCGGTCCGTGGCATGCGCAGCTAGCCTGGCTCGGAAACGGTTTTAATAACTTTCCCATGACCGAGTACCATCATACAGCCCTCTTGGTTAGCGGTAAGTCAAGACTACCTCTTGCCGTTCATGATTGCTCTCTTGTAGACGGGTTGTGTTTTCTTTGCACGGTCTGCGGAGACACACGGTTGTTGATATGACGGATGAGTATTGGATCCTTCGGTGCTTGTCAAGATAAGGTGTGTTCTTACTTATCTCCGACTGTCGTTGGCCCGCTGTACATCCGTGCTTTCTTTGCTGTATCTATAACTTTTCTATTCGCGATTCTGCGTCAAGAAGCTTGATGAGCTCTCAGCATTTCTGCCTCCCGTTCTGTTTCCTTTAGGCCCGTTTTGAGCCTCTATTACTTCCATTTCTCTTTCTACCCTGTTACTCTCTGCTGGGCTCTCTCCATTTCAGTATTATACTCGACGTCCACAGCTCTTCGTTGTACTGTACTGATTCTACATTACGCTCAGCGTCTTCTGCTCTTTGCTTCATCCTTTCTAATTCATGCTTTAACTCGCCATTCTGTTATCTTCTTGTTTTTCAGCAGTCTCATTTCGCCCAAAAACTCGTCTTTTAATTCCTTGGGAATCCTTGAGATTTCATTTTGCAACTCGATTTCGGCTCGTTGTCCTTCACATCTGTTTGCCTTTTTCTTGCTCCAACTCAGCACGAAGCCTGCGATGTCATTTTGCAATTCACGGTCATGGTTGTCTCTCTGGTCTGCATGCCCTACTGCTTGGTCATCACCGTCTTCACTTGTGGCATGTACTGTCGGCTTCCCTAGATTCCTCGCATTTTTAACGATATAACGAGTGACAAAATAATATAAATTCCCAAAGATCTGTGGCTTAAGTGAAACTTCCTTTTGGTAGCGAGCGATGTCTTATTTCTGCATTGACGTGTTAAAGTCTGTATCCCACCGCTGTACACCAGGGTTGCGTACTGCAATCAGACAAAAATGCGTAAGATCTGTGTTCTATTAATGCCTTTGTATTTCCGTGGTTAAAGCTGGATTGGTGTTAATCACTAATTGAATTTACTGTAGCAATACTGATTCTCATTTGTTCTGATTACGACGCTTATTATCGCATTGTGATTCTGGCCCCGTTTCAACGCACAACATGGTCTTTATATAATGCCTACAATTGGCGCTAAAACGGGACCGGTTAATCAGAGTTGGAAACCGGGGCCAAGAACAGAAACGGTTCAAATTACTCCAAGAACGCAAACGGTTACAGTTTTTAAGGGAGAAGCGACTGTTAACCATTCTAGTTCCCCCGTTCACCATGCCTTCCCAAAAAACCCAGTTTCTTTATTTATCAGCCTAATTGTACTACTCGTTTACGTTAACGTGATAACCAACCCGTTACCAGGAAGCATCCATTGCATCAATTAAATTTTAGTGGGTCATAAAATTGCTTTCATTCAACATACTTGGCCTCAATAGCCTATGCCCAAAATTATGCTAGGAAGGATTATCTCGTTATAATGTGTTAAAGCTCAGTAGCTAATGTGCTCCTTCTTCACACAACGGTACCTTTGACTTTTTACCAATTGCCACTCCAATCTCTTTTGCGGCTGCTCGGCATTTTGGTCGCAGTCTGCCGAGTTTTTTTCCGACTGCGTTTGTCTGTGATCGTTGGGCATACTTGATTTCTGGATGGTTTCATCAACCAGGTGAGCTTCTTCCCAACACTGGCAAGCACTTAATTGAAGTGATATACTTGTTCATAACAGACAAGACCATGCCCATTTTAGGCCATGCAATAACTTCCTAGCTTGACAGATACACAGGGGCATGTATGGAGTTGGTTTTGTACATCCTACATGGATCTTAACCAATTCTGCTATATTTCAACATGTCACAGAGCTATGGTTGTATAATCTGCATTTTTACTGGTAATAGTTAGGGCTTCTTGCTCACTGTTTTTTTGTCTATTGCCTAACCCGATTTGAGGGTACTCTGTGTCATTGAAGGTCATTATTATTATCTTACAATATACTTCTTCCTGCATCTCAGGTATTCCATTGCATTAATCATTTAATCAATACCCCTTCAACCTCATTCTTTGGGCCAATTTGGGCGAACCGTGGTCAGCGCTAGGTGCCTTCTCCTAGACCCCCTTCTCTGCTTCCCCACCTGGTTTGGGTTTGGGAGTCATTCTGCTCCGCTTCAATTTTCATTGTTGCAATCAATTCCCAACCAGTGTGAGGCAGTGCTTTTCCCCGTCGGGCAAATTGGTTCTCGTTAAGTATCTCGCCTGCACTTTGTGCTGGAGAGATGTGGGGGATGGTTTAAGAGAGGGTATTCCGTTTCCCTCTTCTTTCACGATAGACAATTCGCAGAACAATAAGGGAAAGTTAGGTTTCCTAACTGGGTTTATTGGACAAGCATGGATTCCTAGTGCCCTCCATCGGGACATGGACATCCAACTGAACCTCTATCTGGATGGGTCCCTACTATGTCTGGCTTTCCCCATGTTTGGCACCCTTGCTTGGCGCCCTCAGTTGGCCTAGTTGTTTTTAAGGCTGCACTTTCTCCGCCTGTGGTCACAATAGCTGCAAATGCTTCCAACCCACCCCTCCCTTGTTGCAATAATTTTCCTCTTCATCTTTCTCATCCCTTTGGGAAAGCATTGCTTAGGGGCGAAGCGGGTCACGCCAGTGCCTTCTCTTAGAACCCTATCTCGCTTCCCACCTGGTTGGGTTTGGGAAGTCAATTCTGCTCTCGTCATTGCCATTGTTGCGTCAGATTCTTAACCACGTTGAGGCAGTTTGCTTTCCCCGTTCGGGCAAATTGGTTTCCTCTTATCTCGCCTGCACTTGGTGCTGGAGAGATGTGGTTGTTGGGGGTTTAGGGGTATTACGTATCCCTCTCATTCACGATAGACTGCGCAGAACAATAAGGGAAAGTTATGTTTCCTAACTGGTTTTATTGGACAAGCATGATCTCCTAGTGCCACGCCACTCCATCTGGACAAATGGACACTCCAACTGAACTCTATCTGATTCCCTACTCAGGTCTGCTCCCCATGTTTGGCGCCCTTGTTTGGCGCCCTCAGTTGGCCTATTTTGTTTTTAGGCTAGCAACATTCTCACCTTTGGTCACCATAGCTGCAATGCTTCCCACCCACCACTCCCTGGTTGCAAAAATTTCTTCATCTTCTCTCCCTTTGGGAAAGCATTGCTTTGGGGGCGAGCGGTCAGCGCTAGGTGCCTTCTCTAGACCCCTTCCGCTTCCCCTGTGGTTTGGAGTCATTCTGCCTCCGCTTCATGGGCCCTTTGGTTGCAATCAGATTCTTAACCACGTTTGGATGCAGTTTTGCGTTCCCCGTCGGGCAAATTGGGTTCGCTTATCTCGCCTGCACTTGGTTGCTGGAGAATGTGTGGTTGGTTTGGGGGTATACTTCCTCTTCATTCCACGATTATACATTGGCGCAGAACAATAAATGATATAAGCAGTTTGATTGGTAGATGCATTTTTAAATGTAAATGCGTTTTTTTGTACTGCAGTTTTACAGAATGTAAATGCATTTTGTAAATTCAGTTTTTAGAATGTAAGGTCAGTTTTTGAAAGGTAGTTTTTAGACGTACATGCAGTTTTTGTAGATGCATTTAAGATGTAAAAGGCATTTTGTAAATGCATCTTAAATGTAAATATCAGTTTCTAGAATCTATGCGGTTTTGTGTAATACAATTTTTTAGCATAAAATGCAGTTTGTAAATGCAGTCTTAGAATGTATTGCAGTTCTAGAATATAATTCCGGTGTTTGTAAAATAACAATTTTAGAACGAAAATGCAGGTTTGTAAATGCATTTTAGAATGTAACTGCAGTCTAAGAATGTAATGCAGTCAAGAATGGTAAATGCATTTTTGTAAAGCGCTTTAGTTATGAATGTACATGCCAAGTTTTTGTAAGGCAGTTTTAGAATGTAAATGCAGTTGTAATGCAGTTTTTGAATGTAGTGCAGTTTGTAAATGACAGTTTTTAGAATGGAAATGCAGTTTTTAGAAGGTAAAATGCAGTTTTAGAATGTAAATGCAGTTTTTTGTAATGCAGTTTTTTTAGAATGTGAATGCAATTTTTCAATGGAGTTTTTAGAATGTAAATGCAGGTCCTTTGAATTTAATGATGCAGTTTGTAAATGCAGTTTTATAATGTAATGCAGTATAAGAATGTAAATGCAGTTTTTAGAATGTAAATTCCCGTTGTGTAAATGCAGTTTTATTCGAATGTAAATGCATTTCTTTAATATAAATATGGCAGTTATAGAATAAATGCAGTTTTAGAATGTCTATAATGCAGTTTCTGAATGTAAAAGAAGTTTTGTACTGTCGTTTTAGAATGTATGCATTTTGTAAATGCAGTTCAGAATGTAAATGCAGTTTTGTAAAGCAGTTTTAGGAGTACCTCAGTATAAAATGTAAATGCAGTGTTTGGAAATGCAGTTTAAGTTATAAATGCAGTTTCAATGCAACATTCGTTTTATAAATGCATTTACAGAATGTAAATGCCGTTTTTTGAAGATAAATGCAGTTTTAGAATGTAAATGCCGTTTAGAATGTATTAAATGCAGTTTTTAAAATGTGAAAGAAGTTTGTATACGTAGTTTTTAGAATGCAATGCATTTTAGAGAATGTTAAAATCGTTTTGGTAATGCAGTTTTAGAATGTCAATGCCGTTTTAGAATGTAATGCAGTTAAGTATGTAACTGCAGGTTTAGATGGTAAATGCAGTTTGTAACTGCAGTTTAGAATGTTAACGTCATTTCTTAAACTTGAATATACTGCAGTTTGTAAATGCATTTTAGAATTTAAAAAAATAAAAGCCTTTAAGAAATGTAAATCATTTTTTAGAATGTAAATGCAGTTTAAGTATGTTTATACAGTTTTAGAATGTAAATGCAGTTTTGTAAAATGAATGCAGTTTTAGAATTTAAATGCCGTTTTTTAAATGCAGTTTGTAGAATGTAAATGCAGTTTAAGAATGTTAATACGTTTTAGAAGTACATGCAGTTTTGTATATGCAGTTTTTAGAATTAAAGTGCAGTTTGTAAATGCAGTTTTAGAATGTAAAAAGAGTTTTAGAATGTAAATGCAGTTTTCAGTAGTAAAGGCAGGTTTAGAATGTAAATGCAGTTGTGTAAATGCATTTTAAGAATGTAATGCATTCTAGAATATAAATGCAGTTTGTAAATGCATTTTTAGAATGTAATGGAGTTTAAGTAGGAATGGAATGCAGTTATGAGAATGTAAATGCATTTTAAGAATGTTAATGCCCTTTATAAGTAAAAATGCAGTTTTGTAAATGCAGTTTTTAGAATGGTAATGCAGTTCTAGAATAATAAATGCAGTTTGTAAATGGCGCCGTTTTAAGAATATTAATGTCAGTTTAAGAATGTAAATGCAGTGTTATAAATGTAAATGCAGCTTTTGTAAATGCAGTATTTTATAATGTTAATGCAGTTTTGTAAATGCCGTTTTAGAATGATAATGCAGTTTAAGAAAAGATGTAAATGCAGTTTTTAGAATGGTACATGCATGTTTTAAAATGTAATGTAGTTTTAGATGTATTGGATTCCTAGATAATGCATTTTTGGTTATAAGTGCAGTTTTGGAAATCAAGTGCAGTTTTTAGAATGTAAAATGCATACTTAGAATGTAGTGCAGTTTTAGAATGTAAATGTTTTAGAATGTAAATGAAATGTAATGGTACCCTAGATCATACTTTCGTTGTAACTGAGTTAATAAATAATTCGCCACGCTAGTTAATCATAGATCTATCCTCTTAACGTGGTTTGATTTAAAAAAAAAAGATGCATTTGGCTCTATTTCTCATTCTCTAATTATCCATACATTACAAAGAATCATTCCCTCAAAATAATCATTACAGTCATACCTTGTAATTAGCCCACTGAAGGTAAAGTCGTTACAAACAAATCAACCGGACTGGTCGTCCGAGGTGTTCAAGTTTAAAAGGGGACTTTCATGGAGACCCTCTTCGGCCGTTAATTTTTTTTTGCTGATTTTTCAAAATCCAGTCCTCTCGATTACATCAAATCGAAGAGAAACACGGGTAGTATTTCAT